>PVJA010009173.1:0-61637 GCA_004027025.1 Myocastor coypus | reverse complement strand
TTTTTTTTTTGCGGAACCGGGGGATTGAACTCAGGCCCTTGCGCTTGCCAGGCAAGCACTTTTCTACTGAGCGGTTTCCCCAGCCCCTAAGAACGTTCTTTAAGTGCTTTACATGAGTCAACAACACACAAAACCTGCAAAGAATTCCAAGACATACATAACACCACCACTACACTCAAAGAGCATCCAGTCAAGCATAAAAAACAGGTACTGGAGAATTTATTTACATTACAAAACAGTATACTACTACATAATAATAAAAATGTCAGTTGAGTGTCTCAGTCACTTTTTCATCACTAAGGCAAGTGATGAGTAGAGCAGGGACTCTAGGAGCCAGCGAGATAGCTCAGTGGTCTAAAGGGCCTGCTTGGGCAAGCAGGCATGGGCTTTGGTTAGATCCCCAGCACATGTTGTACCAGCTCTGTCAGAGCTGGCTGGCCATAAAAAAATAAAAAATAAAAACAATATGGACCCTAAAACTTGAAAGAGGAAAGACGCCTTTAGTCTGTTGCAGGCTGGCTCAAAGGCTGAAAAACATGACAGAAACACAGGGGAGAGAACAGCTGATCACGGCTAGCACACAACAAAGGAAGAGACAAGCAGAGGAGCACAGCTTGGGCCATGACTGTCAGGAAGCAGAGAGAGAAGAGGGCTCTGGGAAGGAGGGCATGATCTTCCAGGTCATTCTCCCAGGAGTCCATCTCTAATGAGGCCCCACCTCCTATCACCAAGTCATCTATAATGCTTTGTAGATCCAGTTGTCTTGTTAAACTCTGCTTCTGTGCACCCGGAAGAATTGGGAGTCATGCTTGCTATCATTCAATATGAAAATTTTAGTGGCCAGTATGATAACTTCTGATTGACCCTAACAGTTCCAAGTCTTACTCTATGGCTTCCCCAGGTCAACAACTTCAACCTTGGAAGCTCGTGTTTATATCTAAACATGATGGTGTGTGTGCTTGCATAACTCCCGCCTGTAGCACAGATCCTCCGTCTGCTCTGTCCAAGTGTTGTCCTCCCCAAAAACAAAACAAACTCCCCTCCCTCTCCAGTTCTCCCCCTCTGTCAACTTTGCATCATTCTCCAGTTCCTTATCGTTGTTCAGCTGTCCATCGTTCTAACTCTCCAAATTATTTATAGCTCAGTTTCCCAAATTACCCAGATGTAGCACGATCTAGTTACTGTAGTAAGACAGAGAAGGAGGTGCAAGGGTGACTTCTGCAGAGTACCATTGGCTACACACAGGCAGAACTCCTCTTTTTCCTATTTTTGTCTTCTGATTTTCCTCATCACTTATCTCTAAAAACAAGTTATTGTTGGGTACAGAATTTCTTTCACCCTTGAAAATACTAATTTATTAGTTTAAATGAGTAACTGGCTAACTCACCAGCGCGTGTACGCCTGTGGCCATTTGTCTGTGAGAACGTGTGTGATGTACATGACTGTGTATACAGAGGTGAAGATTTTGGAGGTTTGGGGGGAAAAGGAAAGATCAAAAAAAGTTGAAAATAAAAATTATCAAATATGGGACCTTATTTGCTTTATGTGTCCCCTTGTCCCTTCTCCAGGGGGTGGGGTAAGAGATAGATTTGACTACTACTGCAAATATTCAAATACTTCTGAACACACAGAATTTCTCAATAAAAGAATTACAGAAAATCCAAGAATTAAAGGTTCTCTAGTGTCTGTGCTGCTACTTTACTACCTTAATTTTCCCTTTGAATTCCTGCTAACCTTTCTGTTAATGCCTGGATAGGAGAACATGAAGCACTGAACTGGAAATTACATGATTTGGCTACTTATAATTCTTATTTTTAAATAAAATGTTGACATTTAATTGAGTGATGGAATAATAATGTTAAAATATTAGCCAGCATGATCCCCACCCACACGCCCCACGTGGTCTCTTACCATTCTTTGGCTTGTTCTCTGCTCAGTCAGCGAGGCTATTCACATCTAATTGTTTCAGAGAAGGGCTGCGACAGCAGAAAACAGAGAAAAATGTAATCACTTCTTAGCGTTCAAATTCAAAAACCTAAGCGATGAGGCACAGGTATAGAAAGAAGTCATAACCCAGCCAAGCCCTGAGAATAAACCGCCGAGCTTTCCCAGGATCCTCAGGGCCAATGGAGGACATGATGTTCCTTCAGTTTTGCTAGAAGAAGCTGGAGTAAAGGAAATAAAATGCCAACACAAACTTTACTGTCTTCCCCCAGGGAACGGCTTTGTCCATGCTCCCAGGCCAAATCCAAGGCAGGCCATCTAAATCCTAAGCAGTTTGTCATCTAGATTCAAATGGTAAAGGTAGAGCCTCAGAAAAGCTAACTATTGAGTAAAGTCTGGCAGATAATATGTGAGACAGTGCCACAATAAGAGTGACTTATTAGTTCCATGTGCTGCACCTGTGTCTACATGCTGCATGTACATGTGTATCTATTCTGCAGTGTAGCAGGGAAGGAGGGGCATTATCTTTGGTCAAGGCTGGCTCAGAGACAACAGGTGAACCCCTGGACCTGAAGTGCCCATGGATACTAGAAGGAAGTATTTATCCATCATAATCTGACTGAACTAACAGCTGAAGTCCAAATAAAACAAGAAAACTCCTGGCCATTATAAACAGAGATCACCGAGGATTAAACGAAGTGATGGATGTCTTCAAAGATGCCTGCATGGGAAATGACATTTAGGAGCAGATTTTACCTACCCATACTTCTGCCCATGCAGAGTTACCCATAATGCATGATCTTAACATTAAATAATTTATAAAGGCAGATGGAATATCTGTTAAGCTCTATAAAAAACTGACATATTTAAGTAATCAAAACCTATTATCCAGCTGAATAATAATGTGCAAGGGACTGTTTCTGATGCAAAAAAATTCTTTTTCATATTGATGATCACAAATGCCTGGGAGTGATCTCTCGCTAAAAACAAAACTGATCAAAATTTTACCACTGACAAATATGATCAGCAGTCATCACATCACCTTAGCTTAATAAGAGCTGAAATAGAGTCATGCTCAATGCTCTGAAAAACAGATGCATGCCTGAAATATTCGCAAGGCAAGATGCACCAAAGGCATCGCTTGAAACAATGCTCAATAATAGCGCCATTTGTCCATTCCCAGGGTGATGAGTGGGTGGCTTAAAACCAAAGCAAGATAAACCTCTGGGCTTTTATGCCTGGAGTAAATTAAAAAGCATTTATAATATCAGTCATCTAATGCCTCCACACTTTTGCACTCTTTCAACATTAAATGATCAAATGACTTAAGTCCAGAAGCAAAGTGCAATAAGAGTTTAAAAGGAGTAAACGGCAAGTATGTCAAATAGAACAGAAAATTGAAGAGAATTAGCAATACTGTATTCATTAGATTTGACACAGTCCCTGTCCTCAAACAGCTGTTGTGATAGCAGAAAGGACGGAGTCGGTAAACCTGTAAAGCAGGCATTCCCAGTGTCTGGTGCCGTAGGTACTGGTCAGTGGCCTGTTAAGAGCACAGCCATACAGAAGGAAGTAAATGACACACTGACAAACATAGCTTCATATGTCCAGCTGGTCTTCCCCTCACTCTAGCATTACTGCCTCAGCTCCACTTCAGATCATTGGCATTACACCCCGGTAAGAACTGTGCATACGAGAGACCTCAGTTTCATTCTCCCATGAGAGTTCAACATCCAGCGCTTTGAGGTGGAGCTGAGACAGTGATGCTAGCGTGGTTGATCCATGTAGTTTGTAGATCACAAACTGAGGGATGATCAGGTATGCCCAGGTGTGGATGGCACAAAGAATAGGCTTGTAGCCTGGATAAAATAAAAAAGGGAATGAAGAAGAAAGTGTTCCCTTTGTTTCTTCAGAGGAGCTCTGGTCCTCACCAGTGCCTCGCACTTTCTCCTCCAGTCCCTTCAGGCTCCCGGCATAGACTCTTCAGCCCTCTCATATGGACCCTTTAGCCTTCCAATAGACTCTCTCAGGCTGCAATGAGTTTCAGGCCTTCAATTGGATCCTCCAACTCTCTGGGAGAGAGATGGCCATTTCTTATTGTTCTACCCATGATTCCATAGTTAGCCATTGTAGATCTACTCAGCAAATGTCTTATACATTACAAACTCTAAGATAAAAGGATTATCCTCTTAGTCCTCTTCAGTCCTTTGCCCCAACAGCTGTACCTAGCACACAACAACTGTCCAATAAATATTCTTTAAGTGAATGAGCGAATCTCCTTTCCCCTTGTTATGGCTTGGGGAAAGCCTCATGCAGTGATGTAGCAATGTGATAGGTCTCTTAGGGTTGCGATTAATTCCCAATCCAATGCTGGGATTATGGATCTGAGTGCTACATCCACCTTGGGGCATATAACCTGAATGCGATATAAGGGAGGGAGGGAGGGAGGCAGGGAGGGAGGGCTTGTTCTCTGCTGTTGCTCTTCCCTTTCTGCTCTTTTGCTGTTTTCCACCACCATGGACTGCTGCCCTCTGCCATGTGCCACTTTGCCTTGGAGTCAGCTGATTATGGACTGAAACCTCTACAAACTGTGAGCTCAACACAGTTGAGCTTAATTTAGAGTATGGAATATTTTGTCCAGAAGGAGAGAAAAGTAACTGAGATACCCCTACATAAACTTCTTTGACAGCCTGGATATTCCCATTTTTTTTCTTACTTAGCCCAAATTTATTTTTCCTAGCATGGACATCGTACTTTCCAAAAGTCTTTCCAGAAAATCTAGTATAGACTAATTGTTCCTTCTCTATAACCACAACACAAAACTTGTCATCATTTAGCACCTATTTGTCTATTGCGATGACATCAACCTAAGCCTACCTCTTTCATGAGACTTCAGCAGCCATCCAAAGAGAGAACACAACTTCATCCGACACATTCACCGCTGCTGTGTTATGCCTATAGAGCTAGGTGTGGGAGGCAACCCGGATTGCTGAGGCAAATCCTTACCCTTAGAACTCCCAACTCTTACCAGTACTGAGCATACAATGATAATTATCAAATAGTTACATTTAATATCTCATATTTTATTGGTAAAAATGGTTTCTCTTTAAATTGCTCTCCTTTCATTGAATAAAAGCTATGAAATTTGAACAACTTATGTTTACTCCATAGGTTGACAGTGAACATTGGGGCAACATTTTCTCCACCCCACAAGTCAAGGGTACTCATGCGTTTTCACCAGGAAAGGAGAAAAAAAAAAAAAAAAAACCCAAAGCAACAAGTAAATTGAGCTTCTAGTTTTTTTTTTTTTTTACACAAACTTTATTGATATACACCAACATGTACCCATTTTAAATAGTCGTCTCAATGAGTTTGAGCTTAATTTATTAACTCATGCTACCATTTTAATGAAGATATAGCAACTTTCCATCACACTCCATAAAATGTCTTTCTTTTCTTGTTTTTAGGCAACCCTGACAGCTTCTGGTCCTGGGCAACAACTTATCTAAATTGGACTTTTCTAGTTTCAAGTAAATGGAATTATTCTGCCTGTACACTCTTGAGCCTGATTACTTCTACATGGTGTAACAGTTTTGAGATTCATCTATACTCTTGCCTACACTGGTAATTCATTCCTTTTTATTGATACACAGTAGTCCATTGTATGGATGCACCAACATTTTCTTATCCATTCAGCAACTGATTAATATTTAGGCTTTTCTTACTTTAGGATAATAGGTAATTGTGAGCAAAGCCATTATGAACAGTGACATAAGAGTCTCCAGGCTACACCTCTTTCCATTTCTCCCGCATGAATGCTTTGATGTAGAAATCATGGATTACATGGAACTCAATAAGAGACTGCTGCCCTGTTTTCCACTGTGACTGAACCATGTTGCTTTCCCACCAGGAAAATATAAGGATTCTCATTGCTTCACATCCTTGCCAGCATTGGATAGTGTCTATCTTTTATATTTGTGTCAATCTATTTCTTATAAATTTTGTGGCAGACTAGTGTCTTGATAACTACCTCAGAGTTCAGGGGACAATTAAGTCTTGTAGATTAACAAGAACTAACAGCTCAATGAAGCTCATTTAGTGGAGCTGGGCCGAAGAAAGGATCCCAGACTTTCTGAGCCCTACAATTGAGAAGGGAGGCAACAAAACCAGAAGGATTTTAGTCCCCCAAAGGTCAGGGCATGAGGATAAAGAGCAGGACTGTAAGTTTCAGTATTGAACACTAGCATCAAAATATGGGGGTAGGGCTAGGGAGATAGCTCCTAGGCCTGAGCACCTGCCTGGCAAGCACAAGGACCTGGGCTTGATCCAGGTCAAATATGTTGTGATTGCCTACCCCCCACCACATTCCAGAGGCACTGTGCCAGCCAATGATCCCAGTTAACAGTGGGGCACATCTGTAATCCCAGTGCTGGGGTGGCTGCAAAAGGAGGATCACTAGGAGTCTGAACATTACAAGACCCTGTATTAAATAAGTAAATAAATAAAATATTGAAAAATATGGAAGTAATAGTGATTTATGACTCATCAGAAGTACACATAAGATCATTGCAAAATGGAAGACTCTTGTAGTATGAACCTATTTCCTCAAAGAACTTAAAATATTAATTAGAACAGAGTAGTGGTAAAATGATATTTTCCTTAAATCAATAGAATTTCAATCCTAAGTTCACAAAGTTCAGATCCACAAATAACTAAATTTACTTAGGTGTACAGAATTAACTTGTTTTCCAACAAACTATTACTAAATAAAGACAGAAATTGGTATTTTTATTAAAATAAACTTCATTTCTGCATGCTTCCATTTTCTGTATAAAAACTTCCCCATACCATAATAATTTCTAGCTACCTACAAGGTTCCTATCAAGCTCTCTACATTTGTTTGTCATAGAGTGTATGTTGGTACTGGTGGTATAAATTAGAAAAATATATAATAAAATAGTTTATTCAATTAAATCTCCAAAAGCAACAGAACTGTAGTTTTTTGTCTAGAAAGTATCCTTGCTTAAGGCAAAGGTTACAAATTTTTATTAAAGTAATAAATATAATTCTGATATTTATAGTTGAAACTTTCAATCTCTGAAAGCTTCAAATATATATCAAGGATTTTTATGACTATATCTAAATTATATATATATATATATATATATATATATATATATATATATACTATGTAAGTATTTATGTATGCACACACGAAGTAAATTATTGATAGTTATATTGATAGTTATTTTTCTGGAAAGTCTCCATGAATACTGAATTAGTGAATACTGAATCATTATCCATAAGGCAAACAGGTTAAGTTCCAGTGTGCCTTTGGTCACATTTGTATCAAGTAATTAATATATAGCCTTGGTTTTGTGTGTTTTCATTTAAAGACAACTTATTGAACAGATATTGCCAATTGGCTAATAGTGAGCTTGTTATCTGCCGTACTATAACTCATGCCTGAGACATTAGTCACTGAAATTGATCTGACACACTTTAAATTTCATTGTGCACCATGTCACAAAGCTCTGCTTGAAAACCCTGGGCAATCTTCTGTACTTTTGCACTACACTTGAGGGGGATTTTAACAAAGAAATCACCAGAAGTAGAAAGTTTCTCTTCTAATGTGGTAGTAAAGAGGCAATAAATGACATTTCTTTACAGTAGGAGACTTGAAACAAATAGACTATTACCTTTTTAATTCATTTCAGAGCATGGGTATCCAACAGCAAGAAATTGAGGGTCCTTGGATGACTGTGAAAACTGAGAGCACTAATCTGGGGCTTACAGGTAAATTGTAGCAAGCAGATAAGTTCATAAAACGGAATCAATAGTCAAAGAGGATAGACTTGTGTGTGTACACAAAACGCACGTATGTACACAAACACTGCTGACACAGGTGATGAGCCCTGGGAAAGAAAATTGACTCTCACCAGATACTTGATGGTTATTAAGTAATCAGCAGTTCTGGAAATTTAACCACATTTTTCCTTTCCAGAAATATTGATCATATATAATCATTTACCACACACATTCTCTAAATGAAAGTACTATCCATAGGTGATTCTTACCTTTGTGAGACAATAATATATATCTAAAACATTAATATCCTAGAATTTAGAAGCCAATCATTTGTGGATGTGGGTCCTATTTACCAGCATCAGGCAGCTTATTCCTTGAAGTTCAATCTTTTAGGATATTCCAAATTTGAGTCTTTAATATTCAATGTGACGTCATACCTACTTGGCCCCCCAATTTACCTTTTCACTTTCTAACCTCTCCCCCAACTTGTTCTCTGAAAAGTCAACATTATATCTACCAAGTTCTGGATAAGTGTATATGAATGACAAATTCTACAGCTTTGATGTTTTTCATGTTGGTTCATAAAAATCACCTAGCCATGAATTTATTTTCTAAAAATAACTTAAGAAATGATGACTGAGTGATGATTGTAATCCTATGACATGATCATCCTCTGTGGAGAAATTCATCATCTATCTAAATACCATCCAACCAGAGGTACTAGGTCAAGTACTCTTGATTCATATTTTCTGAACTTTTAGTCATATTTTCCTTGTTCTGAAGATATGCTTTGGTTCCAAATTACAGCAACAAATTCAACATCTGTCCCAGTGCAGATTAAAGCAACAAATAACACAAAATTATCTCTTTATGGAAGCAAAAGATATAAATTTTCCTAAATATAAAATTAGTAAATAATATCATTCTAAACACCCAAAATAATAAATTTCCAAGAAAAATAACAATATGAAACACTAGGAATGCCACCTAACCACAGCACACAGAGATAATCCCTTTTGCCAAGTGTTGTATTTCTCCCTTCTATGTCTTGTTTTAAGTAGTTCTAACCCGCATTTAATGCAATTTCTTGATGTTTCTATTGTCCTATAATTTAAATTATTTATAAATGCAATAATGTTCTGTTTTGCAACAGCATCATAATTTAATTAATCCCATTCCGTTAGACAAATAGATATCTTGAAATAAAATAGCACTGCACAGACTTCACTGTAGAAGGCAAGCCCTGCTCACTGCCAGAGCTGAGTATGACATATTATTTCTGAGTGGAACACACAGTGTTAAATTTACTCTTGGATAATATAAAACTCTAGGCTCTTTTTTCTAAACTTCCAATTCTGTTTACCAAGGTCACTTCAAAATTATTTCTACTGAAGGTGTGAATTTAGCAATGAAACTTTAAATGGCTGTATTATAAATAAATGATACTTGAACAGAAACTATATAGAAGGACATCTCTGTCATAAACAAAACAAACAAAAAATATGATTTTAAAAATAAAGAGTGTTAGAACGATGCTAAAAATGAGCAAGGAACTCATCTATGCTAGATTTCAAAGTAGCCAGTAAGGCTAACAACAGAATTTACTTAGGGCAGTTCGCTTCATAATAAATTATATATTTTCCATCACACACAACTACTGAAAAAATAAAAAAAAATACTAGAGCTCTCATTACGCAAACCTTGTGAAATAAAATCAACCTTTCCAAAGATAAGCATTTACTTTATAATTTTAAACATGACAAATATTCTCACCTAATTATTTTTTGAGTCCCCAATTCACCCTAGGGAAAACAGTTTTGTGTTTACTGAAAATGGCAATTAACCGAGCAAAAAAAAATCTTCATTTCCAAGAAAATTTTAAGCCACTGGTCACAGGTAAATGGCGGTGTTTGGGGAAGGATTCTATGGGCAGAACGTTGAGATGTGGGTAAGTGCAAGGACCCACTTTTGATCCCTAGTACCACATGCCATGCCAGGCCCAGAATTGGGCATGCTATTGTATACCTGTAATCCCAGCACTCAGGAGGCTGAGACAGGAGGATCACTAGGAGTCTGAATAGCATAGCAAGATGCAGTATTGAATGAATGAATGAATGAATGAATGAACTGCTTTTGAAAAGAGAGGAAGGAAACCAAATCGGGATGTTGAAAACCAAGTACATGTGATGTACTACATTGAGCCAACTCTTGTCTTCTGTCTTTCCTTTGAACAGGCATAAGGTAAGATTGGCTCTCCTTGCCACTTTGTAAGAACAGGTCACACACCTTGCATAAATCAGTGAAATATAAAGATGTGTTCCACTTCCAGACATCAGTTTGCATCATCAGTTTTCACAGCCTACCATGAGTGTTTCTTCTTTCCATGGTCATCGTGCATCCATGTTGTTACAGCTTGTGTCTGGATTGTCCCCGTAAAGTCACATCTGCTCATAGGTGGGGCTTTCCAAGGGTAGCTGCATCTAGAGAATCTGGAGCTGGGATTAAGGGCATGGTAGTGGGATTAAGAGTGTGTGTAGAGCCAGGGATGGTGGCGCACGCCTATAATCCCAGCACTGGGGAGGCTGAGGCAGGAGGATTGCTGAGAGTTCAAGACCAGCCTGGGTTACAAAAGTAAGCTCAAGGCCAGCCTGAACTGCATAGGGAGACTCTGTCTCAAAAAGAAAAAAAAAAAAAAAAAGAGTGTGTGTAAATTAGTCCACTGTTTTTTTTTGTTTTTTTTTTTTTTCTTTTAACTTTATTAATTTATGTCATGGCCGGCTCAGCGTGCCCTAGGGGTGGAGCTGGCGCAGCATGTGGTGCTAGGGATTGAACTGCATTCCGCTGAGCTATCTCGCCGGCCCCAGTCCACTGATTATTTTAGCTTAGTTCCAGGTGTGAAGGGAAGGCTGACTCTGGGTGTGAGTGCTACCCACCAATGAGGATGTGAGGCCTGCACTGGATATAAGGGGCAGAAAGAGAGCTGACATTTTTGATTGCTTTTTTCCACCCTCACTGACTTGCTGCCTTCTGCCTGCCATGAACTGCTTCTTCTCTGTGGTGCCCGCCGCTGTACCACCCTGCCCGGGAGCCAGCCAGCTGTGGGCTGAAAGCTCTACCAACCCTAAGCCAACATAAACCTCTCCTCCTCTAACTAGGGCTATGGAGTATTTTGTCTTAGCAGTGAGAAAAGTAACTCTTTAAGACACGTGTTTTCTATCTGTTGGTCTTGAGTGATGACGATGAAGAAAGATACACCACTACTTTGCTTTGGAAATGTGTTATTGGCAAAAAATAAACTTCCGTTTTAAGTCACTGAGATTTGGGTGTCATTTGCTACTGTAGCATAATGTCAATTTATCCAGATGCATCCTCTATGAAAAATAGAAGCTTCAGTTAAAGAAAAAAAAAAACAACAACAACAAAGTATTTTTCACTACCAACATAAATTCATCTACAAAGCACCAAGCAGAATTGTAGTATGAAAGTAGAGTCATGGAATCTAAAGAGTTTTTCAAAGTTTATGGAACTGGTGATATTTTAAATTTGGCTTTAATGGACACATGCAACTCCCCCAGCTTTCTTTATTGTATAAAGTGAAAAGCCCCTTCCTAATTAATTTTATATTTTTCTTTTTCATGCTTATAAACTTCACATTGATTTGTAACCTAGTAGGAGCAGATAGTCTAGAGAAACCAAAGAAGACATTGACCTTCTTCTTCAGAACTTTATCATCTAAAGATAAGGATAAAATATTCCCACCAGTGTGTAAAATAGAAAGCAAAGCCCTTTGCCATAACCCCATTCTTTGGAAATAATTATTTTATCTACTTTATAGCATTCAAGGTTTTAATACACATACCACTTTTTTCTTTTATATAAATAAAGCATACTCTGTATGATTTTCTGGAATCCAATATTTTCTCCTAGTTCTGAAGCCTCTTTGCTTATGAATATTCAACCTTTATTATTATTTTTAATAGGTATCTTATATCAAATTTAGAAATAGCTCACTATATATAGCCAAGCTCCCATTGTACATTGCTTTTTAAAAATGTGATTATCAACTAGTTACATTATTTCTAAAACCTTTTTACTACAAAAAGACCATGTGTTAGTTCCAACCAAACATAAAAACATGAAAGGAAACGACTCATCTCAGATAGGCTCTGGTGCAAAGTTGCCTAAGGAAAATAAACTTGGCCTATTTGGCTTCACTGAGCTATCCATGGCTCTAGCTCCAACATATCTGCTCTGCTTCCTCCCCATTCTTTTGCTTCTTCTCTGAGCTTCTGAAATACTGTAGCAGCTCCAGCACACACACACACACACACACACACACACACACACATTTTTGCATACAGAAATGAAACTTACAATCCCAACCATTCTCAACCAGGTCCCAAGATGCACTCCTATTTGACCAACTCTCAATTCATAAAATCCCTCACCACCATTTAATTGGACAAATGACTTCAGTTATCCATGAGTTACCTGTTTCTATGTTCAATGTCCTATGTATGAAACTTCTGTCATTGAGGTCTTACAATATTAACAAAAGCAGCCTTGAATTCCTCTGTGAATACATTTTTGCTTAAGATTTTGGATTCATAATATTTTTGTCATGTCAAGCTTCAGAACTGTAAGATTTTAAATTTGTCACTCTCTCTCCTTGTACTTTCTGGGATCAGTGTGTTACTTAGCAATCACTTTAAATTTATGCAAACCTCACTTAGGTTTTCTATTCCTTACAGTCACTTTCTCACTTAAATCATTGATCCATCTGAAATTATCATTGGTCCTCTCCCATGGCAATCATTCATCCTTTGTTTCTCTATTGTTCAGACTTATCGCACATTACAGGACAAGATCTGTGCTGAATGGAGGCCAGAACACCAGTTGGGCAAGTCCATCGTGAGTGGAAGTAGCCGAACAGGGCAGCAGAGATCAATTTATTTGCCAATGTAAGAACTCCTCTTTACCCCTGCTGTGACATAAGGCCATATTTAAGAGGGTAGTTTTTCATCACCTGGGGTCTCTAAAATAATATAATTCACAGAGGTTTCCTGACCACCATGAGTAGAAAGAAAACTTTTTTGTGGTACTGGGCCATTTTTTTAAACTTCTTTTTTATTTGTTTCTTGATTTGGTACAGGGTCTTGCTACACAGCTCAGACTCAAAGTGATCTTCCTGTCTCAGCCTCCCTAGCACCAGGATTATAGGCATGCACCACCAGTGCCTGGTTTCAGTGGCCAGCATGATGCACCAGTCCTGGGCCCACATGACTGGGCCAATTTTTTGGTTGCTTGTAACTGCAGCCTAACCACTTTTCTATCCCACCTTTACTTTGGGGTATTGTTTTGTAGCAGATGGGACCAATGCCCCTCACATCACCTCCCTGTTGGCAGCTATTTGCACTTAGCCAAACTTTCACTTTTAGTTCTGGTGTTTCTTTGTTGGAGATGTCTTCTCACTCCTGCAACCCACTCTGCCCCCCTGTTCGACAGGTTGGAATGTTCTGGAACCTTCCTCCAGGTGCAACTCTCAAATGATACCCGAAGAGCATTGCTACACAAATATTGTTGTCTATTTCTCTTCATTGAATAGCAGACAGAAGAAGTAGCTCACCTCGACTCACAGAGCTTCCTCAGTAGGATTCTGTATTAGTTGCTTTCTGGAACTGGATGGCAACTTAAGAATTCGTTCTTCAAAACCATGTTCTCCTTTTAGTTTCACCTACCCTTTATCCTAACTTTTCCTTGTACTAAACATTTGGACTTTAAAATTTTATCTCACTCTCTGCTGCCCAAGTAGTCCACACTAAGTTAAAATTTAATGTAAAAAAGAGTGTTGGGGATGAGGAATATAAGGTGGAGAAACCAGCACAAGAGAGGGTCTGGAGGTAGATGAAAAAAAAAAAAAAAAAAAAGGTTCATTTGAAGAATAGTAAGAATAGTGAGTCATTTGGTTTTCTGGGTTAACCTATATGCAACAGGATATGGGATGAGTTATAGCTGGCCGAATAAACTGTCAAGATCATGACAGTATTAAATGATTAAATGGTAGTGTTTAAGCATTTGGGGACATAGGTTATAGTTTTGCTTTCACGCTGTCATACTCTCTCTCCTATTCTGTCAATCTCCCCCACTATGAATGGAAATAAAAAGGTCATTAAATAGAGCAAGACAAAGTGAAGCAGTCGCCATTTTCTTGATCAATGATTTGCTATAACAAAATCTAAAAGAAGTGAACAATAGCAGCTTTGTCTTTGTAACCTAGGAACTGTACTATCTCAGCTGCCTGCCACAAGGACCATAGGAGGCACTGCTTGCTAGTAGTCATTGATAAAATGTTATGCTTAAAAAAATCTGATTAAGGACTTGAGAGAGATGAGACCATTATCTAGTCATTGTGATTATATGCAGATTCAAAAAGCAAATAAAGAAGCTGGGGAAATAGCTCAGTAGAATAAGCACTTGCCTGGCAAGTACAAGGAACCTGAGTTCCATCCCTGGTTCCACACAAAAAGTAAGTGAATAAAGTACCTAAGTTTCCTTAATTTGATGTATGAAAAAGCTGGAGCTCATAGGCCTTAAAAATTCAGTGAATGCTACATGCACATAGAACCCTGGATACAACTCAAAGGACACAAATTCTAATTTCCATATGATCTTAAGTCACTTGTCCTTAGGGATGAGTCTTTATATCTCTATCATAATGCAGTAACACTAAAAGAACACCTAGTCTTTTCTCTCTGAAAAGTTTGTTAGATACAGAATAATTATATTTTAGATCTGTTTTATTGGTAGGCAGAGAAAACCTATCAAAGCACTCCTATACCTTTAGCTCATTCTGCAATTCTAAAATGTTGTGGCAGTGTGTATACATGCTGACCCTCTCTGTAAATCACCTTTCTCCTTTCTGTTTACCTTTCCCTACCCTCATAGAAAGACAATGTGCAAACATTTTCCCTACTCAATAAGTTCAAGTACAGTCCCTGACCTCAAGAAAACTGAAGCTAATTATTTGTTTGCAAATGGTTCGGCCCTAGGGTCTAATAAGCCCTCCAAGTCTGTGGGGAAGCATAACAGAAAAATAGCTTTAAATCTAAAGACCCTTTCACGATTTGCAGTCAGACTCTACATATTTCAGGATTTCCAGATTAAATCTGTTTAGAAATCACCCACACTGCAGACACCTAGTCTAGGAAGATGGTGCAATAGAAGTTAGCAAATCTGAATTATTCCTGTGTCCAGGATCCCTATAGGAAGGGTAGTGGGAGGGAATGCTTAGGACAGTGCTGCCAGTATCCATGGACCACACCACTGATTCTTCCTGTCATCAACACAGAAACTAAGCTGCCCAGCCATTAGCACCTACCATGCTGGCCAATCCAACCGGCGGAAGGGGAATTTGATCACACTTGGACATAGCACTCAACTCAGTGTTGGTCCACTTGCAATTCTAACAATTCTGTGCTGAGGACAGCCAAGCCCAAAGGTGATGGGGCGGAAATGACATCACCCAGAAAGCTGAAGTTGAAGTAAGACCTGGAAGCTTTGAAGTCCTAAAAGATCGACTAGACTACCACAAGTGCAAAGTGTCATTCAAATGCCCCATGATTATTTACAGTTGCTATCTGTATTTAACATTTTCTTGTTGTTGTCGTTGAGTTTATGTGAGATATTTTTCTAACAAGAAATCTAAAGGACCAGCCAAACAGCTCAGGGATTAAAGTGCCCACAAGTAGGTGCAGGGGCTGGAGTTCGATTCCCCAGGTTTGCCATGGGGCCCTGTCCCTGGGCCAAGATGAGAAGGTAATTGAGACTGGGCGTGGTGGCACAGGCCTCTAATCCCAGCTCTTGGGAGGCTGTAAACAGGTGGGTCACTATGAGTCCAATCTGGCAGTGAGACCCTGAACACCTTGTAGACTCCTCCTTAAAATAAAAAAAAGAGAGGGGCTGGGGAGATAGCTCCATGGAACAAGTGCCTGCCTGGCAAGTGCAAGGTCGTGAGTTTGAACCCCGGTCCCGCAAATAAATAAATAAATAAATAAATAAATAAATAAATAAATAAAAAATAATAAATTTAAAAAATTTTTAAAAAGAAAAAAAGAAAGAAATATATAAATTTTAAACTGAATAGTTAGGTTTTAATTAAAAAGTATAGTTATGCAAGTTAAGAATAACCAGTATTATAGGACCAGAAAAGTACTGATAAAATTCAGAGATAACAAAATAATTCTTAATGTGGTATTAATTGAATTAAACATCTTGAGATATACATTTTCATGAGAAATGTCAAGTGAGGAATATTTTGAAAGAAAGAAAATATAGTGGTATCCAACATATTAGATATTTATTTGCCCACAATTCATTCAAAGCCCAGTTAATGTCTCCCCTAAGAAAAATATCTTGAGAATGTAGAGGTCTGGTTGAAAAATGTAGAGGTGAAAAACTATATCTCTGCACCATGAATTAATAGGCATCCTCAGATTCAAACAAGTATCAGATGAGAAAGTTCATTCAGGTTTTACTGATCTATGGCAGTCAGATACAGACAAGCTAGCATTCTTGGAGGTCTATTACCAGCATACAAATCAAAAATGAAAATATGATTTGAAAGGATAATCTTTAGTTTTTTATCATTAGCTACTGCTAATCTATATTATGGAGAAAAATAATTGACAATTTCAAGGAACAAAAGCCACTTTCACAATTCACATAAGATCACAGCTATGAAAGGAATTTTTCCACTACTGACAAAGCCAGGAGGGCAAATCTTTGTTTTTTTTTTTTTTGCAGAATTTGCAAAAAAACAATAACTTTAAATCAGCCCTCCAGATCTACCACAGGCTCTGGATAATTATCCCCAATAGGTCCCTTTAGTGAGTCAGTTTCTATTTTTTTCTTCAAATGTAGTTTCTTTTTGACATTTTTATGCAGTCTTTCTGTTTGCTAAAATAGCAGAAATCTCCTATTACAAAAAACATCAACAACTGTTGGGTATTTTGTTTCTCTATGATTCAGCTCCCAGATCTTCTGACATTTGTGGCCAAAAGGGCAATCTGAGGTATGAAATGCATGCAAATTCTTCTTTTTCTTTAATAAGTTCATGAGAGAGAGACTGGACTGCTGTCCTAACTGTCAAAGACCTCTACTGCACGCTTGAACTCTCTTTATGGTTCCTGAAAGATTCTTTTATTTTTTCATTCTGATCTGGTAGAATCTTGTATAAGCCAAAAAGAAAAAGAAAGCAAACTTCTACCCCCAACCAAGGTAGAGAAAAAGTAAACAATTTCCTCATCCCAAGAAAGTATAAAAGTTAGACAAAATACATAAAGCAATAGTTTTCAAATAGCAAATCACTCAGGAATGAAGAATCTGATCCTTGAGATCTGAGAAACAAATGAAATGACCCTGTAGTCTCCTCTATCTTCCACCTGAGAGGAGTCCCAGCCAACAGGACAAAGAACAGACACAGGTGAAGGGTAGGAGACACAATGAGACAAAGAAGATGGAGTTGGGGATGTCAGAAAACATGAAGCTGGAGTTCACAGTGTAGAGCACCTTGGAGGAAAGCATTAAAGAGAGAGGACTCCAGATTGATGGGCTATGTTCCATGAGAACTTAGGGCATTTGTGTGAGCAAACTACCTGAGACCAGAGAGGGAAAAGTACCCCCAAAGCTGCAAGATAACAGTGTTCAATAAACATTCAGAGTTGAGAACAGAGTCTTGAAGAAAAACTTCAAGATTCTCAAGTCATACAGTTTGGTAGTCAGGAAAGTCTTGTTTCTGTAGTGAAGAATAATGAACCCGAGATTAATGCTATGCTATACCAACTAGCAACTCTTAAAGCAAGACCAGAAGGACTCAAATAATTTCCAAATAACTTAACTGTGTCCTGGAACAAAGATCAATATTTATAGGAACACAGAAATACTCAGCGTTCCACAAGGTATAATTTACAATATCTGGCATCCAATCAAAAATTTCCAGACACACAAAGAAACAGGAAAATATGATCCATAATGAGGAGATAAATCAATCAATTGGATCTTATTAAGAACTAACCACAGATGTTGTAGTTAGCAGAGAAGGATATTAAAATGGTTATTATAACTATATTCCATATGTTCAGAAAGTTAGACAAAAACAAGTAAAGGTCTGAAAAAGATCCAATTCAAACTTGGAGTAACTCAAACTAAACTGTGTGTCACACACACACACACACACACACACACACACACACACATTTTCTGATATTAACAGCAAATTAGATATCGCAGAAGAAAAAATTAGTGAAGTTGAAAGTACAGTAGTGATCCAAAATAGAAGATGCAGCTTGCTTGCTTCCTTTCATTCTTTTTGGTAGTTGTTGATCCTGTGGGAGTTGAACTCAGGACTAGAACCATACCTGGTAAGCATTCTACCACTGGACTGCATCCCCTGAGACCTGGACAAAAAAGACACAACTTGTGAAAATTGTAGATTGAGGTTTGGGAAAATTCAAGCAACCTAAGTTAGAACTAATTGGAATAATAAATGAGGCAAATATTAAAGAAATTATCTAGATTTGAGTAAAACTAAAATCTCATTAAGCTCTAAAACATCTAAACAAACTCAATGAAGAAAACAGTACTGAAGTAGAGTTATCACATTTATCAAATGGGGCCCGGCAGGATGGCTCAGTGGTCTAAAGCACCTGCTTAGGAAAGCTTAGGTGGCTGCAGGGACTGCGATTCGATCCACAGCACCACATGCTGCACCAGCCCTGCCCTGAAGGCAGGCTGAGCCTGCCATAAAAATAAACAAACAAATAAAAGTTCTGAAACAATAATAAAATAAAATAAAAACTATAAAAAAAATGATGATAAATAGAAAATTTTAAGGAGCCACCAGGGTTTCATCTTCGGTGCACTGTTGGGGTGTGGTGAGACGGTGATTGACACGGGGCATGGTGGTACGCCCCTGTCACCCCAGCATGTGGGAGTCTGAAGACAGTTGACTGACTCACTGTGAGTTTGATCTATGTAGTGAGACTCTGTAGATCTGGTAGACCCTTTCCCAAACACAGAAAAAAGAAAAGAAAACTTTGAAAGTATAAGCCAAGAAGTCACAATATAAGCTACAAACAATACAAAGGAGATGAAAGCACCGTACAGCCACGTCCTCACCCCTGCTGAGAAGGTCTTCCAAAAATGAAAACTTTCACTCATCACTTTCTTTGGAAAAGTTAATAAATCCCTGAACACTTCAATCAGGTGAAAAGGAGACAAGAAACATTGTCAATCCTAGGAAAGAGGGTAATGACATTGCTAGGAATTTTACAAATATCAAAATGTAACCAAGGGAATATTATATACGACTTGGCAAATTTGATGCAGTGTATAAATGCCATGAATGATACAAATTAAGTGTTCACTCAAGAAAAATAAGAGGGCATGAATAACCCTTCATCTACTAAATAGATGGAATTAATAGGCATTAAGTTTTCTAATAACAAGGCAAAACCCTTCACTTGATGGTTTCATTGAGGATTTAACAAAAATAATATAAACTATACACAAGCACTTCCAAATAATTGAAACGGAAATATTTTTTCCAGCTATGAGTCTGAAATTACCATGTATCAAAAACAAAGGAAGATATTGCAAGAAAACTGCTCATCAACCAACATCCTTCAGGCAGACTGAGGGACAATTCATAATAAAATTTGAGGAAATACAAAACTATGTGAAAAGCTAATACATTATGACTAAGTATGTAAGGTTGGGTTAACAATAGAAAATTTATCAGTGTGCCATGATAGCAAAGACCCAAATAAAAGAAATATGGACTACATGCATCTCAGGAAGTGCTGAAGAACATTTGACAAAAATCAAAAGGCATTCCTGATTTTAAAAATAGACTCAGAAAACTAGGAATGTGAATAAAAAGGAACTTTCTCAATTTGATAAGGACATCTACAAATATCCTGCTAACTTTAAATACAGCTTTATGGTGGAAACCAGGCAGGATGTCCACTTTCATGGCATGCCTTCAAGATAGAATTGGAATCTTTGTCAGTGGAATAAAACAAGAAAAAGAAATATAAAATCACTGAAATTAGAAAGAGAACTGTCACTGTCACAAGTGACATAATTGTTCTTGTGGAAAATCTATAAAAACATTCCTTGAACTGCTAAATGAAGTGAAGCAGTGTTTCAGGATGAAAGACCATCAAATAAAAAAAAAAAAATCTATTGACTTTCTATATACTAGCAACAAACCTCAGAAATTAAAAATTTAAAAAGTTACATTAAATGTGACATCAAAAATATAAAATAGAGAAACCTGAAAATGTTGTACAAGTTCTATGTACTGCAAACTACAAAACATTTTTGACAGGAATTAAAGGAAAACCTAATAAATAGGGAAAACATTGTGTATTCACTGGTCAGAAAACTCAACAGTCCTTAAAAAAAATTCCATTTTCCCTCAACCAATCCATAGATTTAAATCCATCCAAATTAAAATCCTAGCAGGCTTTTTTTTTTGTAGAAATTAACTGACTTATTCTAAAATTGATATAAAAATTCAAAGAACCTAGAATAGACAAAACAACTTGGAAAAAAGATGAACAAATTTAGAGACCTAACATGTATTATGAAGCTACAATAATCAAGACAGTTTGGTAGTGTGTAAAGATAGACAAATATATGAACAGAACAGAAGAAAGTCCAGAAATAGATGCACACATATACAGGCAAGTGATTTTGACAAAGTTTCAAAGGCAATTCAGTAGAGAAAGATTAGTCTTTTCAACAAATGGTGCTGGAATAATTGGATATATACATATGCAAGAAAAAAAATAAACTCTGATCATATCTCACACCATAAAATTAACTCAACATGAGTCATTGACCTAAATGTAGAAGTTTTTTAGGAGAAAACTTTTGCAACTTTGCCTAGGTAGCGATTTCGTAGATATGATGCCCAAATTATAATCTGCAAAAGAAAATATTGGGAAATCAGACATCATCAATGGTTTTAAAATCTGGATCTTTGTTTTTGTCACTTGGCTTTGGTTTTTGTACCTGGGATCAAACTCATGACGTTGAGCTTGCCAGGCAGGCGCTTATGCTACTGAGCTACCTCCCTGGCCCAAGTCTGTTTTTTAAATGCGTTGTTAGCAGAATGAAAACATAAGCTATATTCTGGGAGTCAATATTTGCAAGGTATGATTCTGATGCAGGACTCGTACAAAATTTTAAAAAACATAATAAGAGAACAATGAGTCAAAAGATTCAAATAAACACCCCAAAGAAGATATATGGATGAAAAGCATACAAAAACATCTTAGCAGAAAGAAATTAAACTGTAATGAGACATAGCATTACAGTCTTATTGGAATGATTTTTTAAAAATAAATGACCATTATCTGGTTGTAGAAAGGATTTCAAGTAACTAGAACTCTCTCATACACTATTACTTATTTGTTTGTTTGTTTGTTTGTTCATTTACTTGGTATATGGTCTTACTACACAGCTCAGATTCATAATAATCTTCCTGTCATGCCTTCCTAGTGCTGGGGTTATAGCCATGCACCACCACACTTAGTTTTGGGGCACAGCACAGCCTGGGTTTCAGGGCCAGGCTGGCGCAGCATGTGGTACCAGGGATCAAACCTGGATACCATCAAGATGTCTTTCCAGCCCTATCACACATTAAAGGTGGGAATGCAAAATGGCTGAGCCACTTTGCAAACCCTTTGAAAGTTTCTTAAAAAGTAAACATACATAAATATGATATAAGTAATCAGTTTTTAAGTATTCCTTCCAATCAAAAAAAAAAATTTTTTTTTGAACTGGGAATTAAACTCAGGTCCTTGCGCTTGCCAGGCAAGCACTTATTCTACTGTGCTATCTTCCCAGCCCCCACCCAACAATTAAAGAGTACATCAATGCACTCTCATACCTAAATGGTCAGGTAATTTCAGTTGTCCTAGTCACAAATGGGACAGTAAATCAGTCCAATTACAGCACAGTAGACTACTTGGAAATGCAGAAAAATGAATCATTGATACAAGAGACAATATGGATGAATCCCAAAATAATCATGCTTAGATTCCACTTGTATAAGTTTCTTGGAAAGCCAACTTGGACAGAAAACAGATCAGTGGTTAACTTGGATATGGAATGGGACCATGGCAGAAAAAAGAGATACAATGTCATTGGAAGACATTTCTGGGAGTGGTGTGAATTTCCGTTAGCTTGCTTGTGTTGAGATTTCATGGCATTGAGAATGTCAAAAGTTAGCCGGGCGTGGTGGCTCATGCCTGTAATCCCAGCACTTGGGAGGCTGAGGCAGGAGGATCGCTGTGAGTTCGAGACCAGCCTGGGCAACAAAAGTGAGCTCAAAGCCAGCCTGAACTGCATAGTGAGACCCTGTCTCAAAAAAAAAAAAAAAAAAAAAAAAAAAAAAAAAAAAAAAAAAAAAAAAAAAAAAAAAAAAAAAAAAAAAAAAAAAAAAAAAAAAAAAAAAGAGAATGTCAAAAGTTATCAAATCATAAACTTCATGCAATATTAGATTAGGTTAATTATTCCTCAATAAAGCTGATGAGCTATTTTACATATGAAATAAGTAGGCTTGATCCTTCTTTCTATGTAAGGCCATGTAAGAATAAAGATGAGACAGTGTCTAAGGTAACCCCACACAAAAAAATTCTTTGGGCAGTAACCTGAGGGAGTAGCAGGGTTCTACAGTTGAAACTAACTCCTTTTTAATCTAAAACTTGAATAGGCTAAGGACAGAGCTAGGCGTTTGGAATCTGGGTGTTAATTGAAAGGGTCCTCTTTGAGAAAACATTTTAGGACTGATGAAATAGCTGAGTGTCATATATGCCTGCCTGGAAAATGCAAGGTCATGAGTTCAATTCTTGGTACAAAAAGAAGGAATGTAAAAATAGTTACGAGAGGCAAGGGAGATAGCTCAGTGGAATAAGTGCTTGCCTCACAAGCATAGGGTCCTGAGTTCGATCCCCGGTATCACCAAAAAATTTAAAAAGATAATTATGAAAGTGATTATCATTATATGATAAGACATCAGAAAATATTTGAATGTTAAAAGAGTAAGAATGATCACAAATAACATAAATTTCCTAAAAATAAAATAGCATTTTATCAACTAACCCTTTAGCACACTTGGAGTTTGACAACTTTATTGAGGTATAATAGACACATAAATAACTATGCATTTGACGCATTCGATTTTGAGTTTGGCCATATACATATGTCCATGATACCATCACCACAATCAAAATTATAAACCTACCCATGGTTCTGTAAAGATTTATTCTTTTAGCAGATTACTTAAAAGATACGACATTTTCAACTGTAGACACTATGTTCCCTGATAGATCTCTAAAACTGAGCCACCTTTATAGCTATAATTTTATACCCAATGAACAAACTTTGGAAGCAAAAAAAAAAAAAAAAAAAAAAAATAGAACGGTGGTTTTCACAAGGTGGGAGAGGGAGAATTTGTCAACATATTTCCTAATATTTTTTGTACAAGCTCTTTGATGACTTGTGCATATGACAACTTTACATTTTCTGTGAGCAAGTAAAAAGTTAATTCAGTCTTTCCTGCATATTTCTCAATTAGAAATTCCATATAACCTAGCCATTTCCTTCTAGATATCTTCCATAAAGAGCCTTTATCATACTATAACAATACCTGCATACCAATGTTTATAGCAGCACAATTCATACTCACTAAATTCTGGAAGCAGCTTGTATACTCATCAATAGATGACTGGATAAAGAAAATATGGTATCTATACATCATGAAATACCATTTGTCTAAAAAGGACAAATTTGAGACAGAAATTATAATGTTGACTAGAAAATATATTGTTGACTGAAATAAAGCCAGACACTCAGATTTAAATACCATATGGTATCACTCATTTGAGTAAGCCGAAGTACAGACAAGAGAATAATAAAGGGTGGATGGAAGGAGACAAGGGACTGGAGATCTTGTAAATGGGAAGGGCTCCAAAAGACCAAGAGCAATAGATGAGAAGGTGTGGAAGGGAAAGCGAGTAGATGAAAGAGATGCCGTGGACAGTGCTATGGTTTATGTCTAGTTGTCCCCCCAAAGCCTCATGCAATCATGGGGCAGAAACTTCTAGAGTTTGGGACTTGACTTATGATCCACTGGGATTATGTGTGTTAGTATTGAAGGGGTTATCGGTCTGAGTACGGCTGCGATTATGGGTGTGGCCTAAGGTGGAGAGGCTGAGGCAGAGAGCCTGAATGTGATATAAAGAGAGACAGAGAGACAGACTCGAGATGCTGCTCTCTGCTCCCCTGGTTGGTCATTTGCCTCTGTCGCCATTGTTGCTGTTTCGCTGCCATGAACTGCTACTCTCTGCCATGTGCCTCTCTGCTTTGGAGCCAGCTGAATATGGACTACTGAAACCTCCAGTAATTGTGAGCTAAATAAATCTTTCCTTCCTTCATTTTGGGTGTCGGGCACTTGTCCCAGAAATGAGTAAAAAGTAACTAAGACAGACAGGAACCTAAATGACCTCAGTGAATGTAACCACCATATACTATAAATATGAGCTATGGCTAATAATATCAATAAGAATGAAAGTGGGGGGAGACTTATAAAAGGAGGGAAAAAAGGGTTAAGAAAAGGCATTTTAAAAAGACGACAAACTGTATTATGTACAGGTACCCATTCCTCAAGATGATCGCAAAATGTATGTACTACAAGCGTGTGCTAATTTTTCTTAAAAAAAAAAAAAAAAATTCTCTATGCAGGTTTACTTATGACATTATATTCCCCAGAGGACCAAATTTTCTATTTTGCTTTATACTGATAAGAACTGAGTCATCTGCTGATAATTTTATTTTACTGATCACTGGCATAAGTGCCATCACTTACATTTCCAAACAAGTTTTTCTATCCTACATGCGTGCTCTGCTTCTAGAGTTAGATAACTTGGTACACATTCACATCCTGCTAAAATCCGACCATGCAAGTTGTTGTCCCAGTGCCATTTGAGGTGGCGAATTTGAGGGATTCTACAGCCCTAAAAGACAATTCTACACTATATTTAGTTAAGATTTGGCTAGCAATAGAAGCCTCTGTAACCCACCTAAATTCCCCCTTATAACTGCACCTCCAGTAAAATTTTCCCTTAACCAGATAGCAAAATTTTCTGCTGTCATCCCAATGCTACCCCGCTCATTGTTAGGGTGGAAAAAGTTACGTGAACTCAGGGGAGTTGTCATTTCTGTCATCTCAGGCGAGGGATCCTGAAGCTTACAATTCCTTAATTTCAAAGTAAAAACATCTTTGAAAAGAGCCCTTGTGGATGGCTTCCCCCTCTATGTTTGTGTTTTCTCAATGCTTTCTGCTTTTTCCGCTCACCATCACGTCCTAATTTTTCTCATTTTCCTAATTAAGGAGGTAAGGATTGGCATTTGGATTCATAGGTGATCCTTATAACACCTTAAGAACTAGAGCTATGTATTCTTAGCACGTACATAGGAAGGGACAGAAGATACTCAGTGTATCATGATAAAAAAAAAAAGAAGACCATGTTGCTTAAGATGTACCATATGAGGGGCTGGGGAGATAGCTCCGAGGCACAAGTGCCTGCTGGGCAAGTGCAAGGTCGTGAGTTCGAACCCTGGCCCCACAAAAAAAAAAAAAAAAAGATGTACCATATGATTTAATATATTACCTCCGATGAAAAAGTAATGTGTACATATACACTGTAAAATTAGGCATACATAAACAGTTTGAGAAGTTTGCGTCTCAGACAAATTCAACTCCAGATTTTTATTATTCCCATTGGAATTAAATTTTCAATTAACTAGAATTATCAGAGAGAGGCATTTACATATTTTTCTGCCTAATTTAAAATTCTTTTGTTTTCACTGTATATTGTTCAGAGTCCTTGTAAATCTTAAACAGCAACTTTTCTCACTTAACGAGAATAGCCTGAATGTAATCTAAGTTGATTAATTAGGCTGCTAAATTGTTTCATGCATGTGATTCTGAAGTCAATTCTCACCATAGCAGAGGCTTGGAAAAAGTAAAGATTTTTAATGGAAGTACATGACCCTGGGGAGTTTCTGTGTCACTTCTACCTCCTAATCTTGAAAGTGACACAAAACCTATAATGTATCTCCAGTGGCAAAAGGCAATTTGATCAAATACGTTTGCAGTTGGATCCAGAAGTAGCCCCGACTTCAGGTAAAGCTGGATCCGGGAGTTCATGGATTGTGTAAGGAATGTGAATTTCCTTTTCTCTGATCTCTCTATCTCCTGCCCAGGGTCTTGAAGCCAAAGCTCTACATGGAAATAATCCCAGAAAACTATACTGTCTTCTAAAGGTAGAAAAGGTTGTACCTCATATAAGAACTTATATCCTTTTTAAAAAAAAAAAATGTATTTGGTACAGCGTCTCACTACACAGCTCAGACTCATAGTGTTCCTCCTGTTTTCAGCCTCCCCAGAGCTGGGATGACAGGTGCACGCCACCACGCCTGGTCTCAGTGGCTGGCTCGGCACGCCCAGGGGCGGGATATTCTTACAGAACACAGTTTAAAGATGTGTGCTCTTCATTTGCAGACTGCTAAGAGCCTTTGCTTTGGCACTGGCTTGGCTTGAATTCCCTACCCATCTTTGAACCAGGTGTAAGAGGGGAAAGGGAGACCATGCAGTGGTTGACCTGAGTCTATCTAGGCTCAACCCTAAGAGAAACAATAGAATCAATACTCAGTGGCTGGAATGTGGCGTGATGTGATGCAGAAGACAGGCAATGAGGAACAGCTTTCCCAAACAATGGAAGCAAAGGCTGGGTATTAGGGTTGCAGCCAACAAATATCCTTCAGGCTTTAGGATCAAGCAGACCAGCACTCACACCTTGTTTGTTGTGTGTGTTACTCATCTGTTACATATTCAGGTGTTAATTTACCTTTACAATGAGTAATTTTTAGAGGAAAAAAAAAATCACTTTTTAGTTCTGGTGGCAAAGTCCAAGATCAAAGGGCAGCAGGGCCATCTTTCTTCATTATGTCATCATCCCACAGGGGAGCCCAAGAGAAAACAGGAGAGAACTGGGACCTGACTTGCTCTTTTTAAACAAATATTCCTGCCATAATAAACCCATTCCCACAACAGCAATGTTAACCTACTTATCAGGGTATAGGCCGTTTAGCTTGTGATCAGGCCATTTTAGAGTCTGATTTTTCAAACAAGTTCATGCTGTGTAGTTTAGATTGGCCCTAGACTCACTGTGTAGCCCATGCTGGTCTTGAACTCTTGGTGATCGTCCTGCCTCAGCCTCCCAAATGCTGGGATTATAAGTGGGCACCACTAGGTCCAGGCTACAGTCTCACCCCTTAATATTATTATAATGGTGATTAAAATTTAGCATGCGTTTGGGGTGGACATTCAGACCATGGTAAAACCTAAATACATCATTTGTCATTTATAGAACTTCAAGTCAATTGATTCTTTGAAAACAGCTTCTTCTTCTTCTTCTTCTTCTTCTTCTTCTTCTTCTTCTTCTTCTTCTTCTTCTTCTTCTTCTTCTTCTTCTTCTTCTTCTTCTTCTTCCTCTTCTTCTGCACATGACAATGATGACTTAAGAATTCCAGGGCTGTATAAGACAATGTACATTGGGTAGGGCTGGAGCTATAGCTCAGAGTAGGAGCATTTAGTTAGCATACAAGAGGGCCTGAGTATAGTCTCCAGTACCACAAATTAATGAAAATAATGATATAATAATAAGGACGATGATATCCATAATAACAAGTGGATGAATGACAAAGTGCCCAATACATAGTTGGTGCTCACTAATAATCTCGAACCAATTCTATAATGCTGTGAATATCTGCTATCAAAATAGAAGCTAAAGGAATTTCTTGTCACAGAGAACAACTCAGCACTCTGGGCAAGGATAAAAAACTACTTCAAGGAGCAGCTGAATTTTGGCCATTGGCTTCACCCTTCACCCAATCTTCTTGCAAGCCTCCTCTGAGAGCTATGGGTAATTCCTTTCCATAGCTGTGAAATAAAATAAAATAAAATAAAATAAAATAAATCAATGTACAAGGAGAAAAGAACGATTCTGGCTTGAGGCTTCAGAGGATGCAGTCTGTGATCGGTTGGTTCTGCTGCTGTGCAGTGGATTGCAAGGCAGAACATCAGGGTCCTGTACATATGGCAGAGAATAGCTGGGGCTGGCAATCATGGCGGCTGGGGAATGGTACTCATTAAACCTCTCTCACACATGCCCTAGTCACCTAACTTTCTTCAGCTAGGCTACACCTTTCAGCTAGTACCATCAGCCTAGAATCACACCATCAACATGAAAGCTTTTGAAGGGCATTTAGGATCCAGAGAATAACATTATGAGGCTGGAAATATTTCTGAAATCCAAACTCCAAATATAAATTTGTGCTCTAACACAAAAAGAATAATCTGAATCGTGGTCAAGTTTCTTCAGTACATCAGATATATTTATTTAGTTCTGTGTAACTCAGATAGAGCCTTCACAGATACATCTGTTGTGGTTGCAGTGGTAGTTCAAAATTCCATCCATGTCAGAGGTGCTATGGAGAAAACACATCCATGAGTCCATTACAAAATAGTGGAAGAGATTTGCTGGTTATAGTACATACAACATGAGTATATCACTAAGAATGTATGCGTTTGTATATGACATGTATATGTAGTTCCAAGAAATCTAAATGGAATTGTCTTATACTGAAAATTCCCAGGAGAATTGGCAAGATAGCTCAGCATATTCAGTGCCCACTTAGGCAAGTACAGGGGCTCGGGTTCAATCATGACACCACATGACCTGCCAGCCCAGTCTCTGAGCACGCTGAGCTGGTGACTGAGACCAGGCATGGTAGCACATGCCTGTAATCCTTGTGCTGGGGAGACTGAGACAAGAGGACCACTACAAGTCAGAGCAACAGACTTTTTGGCCAAGGAACACTTACTTCAATCCAACTTACAACTCTTGTGCTATATGCACCAAATAGATAATAAAATAAATTTATATATAAAAAAGAAAATTCCCAGGGGCAAGTACTAGAGATGAACAGAAGACATTAAAACTACAGATTAGCGGGACCACCCACTCAGGCCCCTCTTCTGTCCCACTCTTGGACAGAAGCTTTCTTTCCCCCAATAAGTACATTTTGCTCTTTTTAAATAAAAGGCAACACTGAGTACTCAAAGATATGTAGTTCTGTACAAGGTAAGAGGCCAAAGCCCACTCATTCCTTCTGCTACCTAAGTAGTGCTTGGTTCTCACCCTGATCAACCATGTTAATTCTCGGTACATAACGGCCTTCAGATCACTGTCAGTAGAGATAGAAAGAATGACAAAGATCAAGCCCTCATGAAGAAGCAAACGACCAGACCAGACCAGTGAGCATCTCTCCCCTGGCTCAAATGACTCCATTCGTAGTTTCTGGAAGGACAGCAGCTTTCCAAGCACCCTTAGCTACAAAAAAAATTTGAAGCCTTTTTTTTTTTTTTAATCCATCCTCCCATATGTGGAAGACTGCAGGTGTGTGCAAGGTAGTGTCTTGTACCTTGTGCATTTGCACAGGGTGGCAGACTGGGTTTGTGGCTTCTATCTCCTTTCCTTTCCCTTTTCTTTCTTTCTTTTTTTTTTTTTTTTTTTTTTTCCCTTCTAATTTGAGTTTGTAGGATCTCACTCCAGTGCTCAACAGCCTTTTTGGCCAGGGAACACTTGCTTCAATCCAACTTAAAACTCTTGTGCTATAATAGCAAGGAGGTTCTATTTTCTGCTACTATGTAGAGATTGAAACACAGCTGGTCAATCTATTCTGTGTTAAAACCTTTCACGAACTTGAAAAATTATTACTAAATGTCTTCCCTGTCTTCATTTCTGGCTGTAAAATAATCCGGACTCACTTACAGTAGCATTTTTATTCATGTACTATTTTCATCATGTGTTTTGCCCATGGACTCTACCTCTATTTCTTCTTTCCCCCTTAATGGAGTCCGTTACTTAATTATGAAGGTGACCATTAAGGAAAATAATAACAGAGAAATATAACTGTGGTCATGGTCTTTGGACAGACCAGGATTTCAGTCTTTGCTCTGACTCTGATCTTTTTGGAACACACTTACACATTACTGAACATCCGGGTCCCTTTGTTTATGAAACATACGGGTACTAGAGAACACAGTGGCATACTAGACACATACACTGGAAGTGTTTCCCTTAGAAGCTAAGCAGCAAATAGAACAGAGCCCCCTTTCAGTTACACTTATTGCTTTACTCTTTCTTCCATAATAGTGACTGCCAAACACCCACTCACTTGTCTCTTTAGGGGAGTACCCTTGGATTGTCAAAGCAGAAGTGCCTAGAAACTTTCATGGCCTTACTTAGTAGGCACTGGAGCAGCCAGCTTTCTCCCAACAACCCACACTCAGGTTTACCCTGAAGAACCAAGCCAAGGCTTCCTAATATGGAACTTAGCCTGACACACAGAGCATACTTCAATGAACTTCTTCCCTTTTCCTGTCCCAGTGCCCCATTGCCTTAGCAATTTCTTCTGAGAGCACTTCCTTAGTAAATCACTTGAAAACAAATCTCCGTCTCAGAATTTGCCCCCGGGTAAGTACTGTGACAGTCACCAATGATCAGTCTCACTTCCTCATACTTCAAGTTGCTGGAATACCTCAGTTTGAGAGATGATGCTGATATTTTTCAGGTGGACAAATGCTTTGAAAAAATTCCTAATAGGGAAATTGCCTTGACTCTTAACACCTTCAACAAACTACAGAATGTAGTGATTTATTGAATTATCAGGAAGAAAGGGAGGTTTTAGCTTAGATTGTGGATGTTACAGAAGCATTCACTCTTCAGAAATTGCCACCAGTCTAGAGACAGAGCTTTAAGAAGTTGCAACAATGTCTCTTACCTGAGTCACTCTGGAAAAGGAAACACAAGAATCAGGTACCTGAGAGACAAGCACAAACACACAGTGAAGCTGCAGTGAAAAAAATTCAGTATCTTCCCAGGGCAGGTTAAGGACAAAAACAATGACTTTACAATAAGTCTCCATGGTCCTTCCTAGCTAGTCCTCCGAGTTGCTCTATGTATGGTGTGTGACTAGAAGAGGCCAGTTCACATAGGGATTTCAGAGCAACAGAGAGCCAGAATTCAAGTCTAGTCACTCCAGAGGGAGCTCCTTGAAAGCCTTAAATAAGGCCACATCAAGGCTGGCCTGATAGCTCAGGGGACTAAAGCACCTGCTTAGGCAGAGCACATCAGCCTGGGTTCAATCTCCAGAGGGCAGTGGCAGCCCCACCTCTGGGATGGGCTGAGAGGGCAATTGAGCCTGGGTGTGCTAACAAGGGCCTATAATCCCAGTGCTTGGGAGGCTGAAAACAGGAGAATCATTATGAGTCAGGTCTGTGTAGTGACATTCTGTAGACCCTATCCTAAATACAAAAAAAAGACCCCCACAGTATTTGTACATGGTCCAGAAATTAGTGTATCTATCTCAGACTTTGAAAGGGAAATCAAGTAACCAACGCTAATCAGTACATTGCGTGATTACCATTAATCACTGTGTTCCTCTTCTTCTCTGTCCTGAAGGGCTGCTCCTAGCCTGCCTCATACTTCATCAGTTCTAAGGACACTCTCTTTTAAGAGGTGATATTTTGGTTGGTAAAGACTTTAAAATGCTATCTACCAAATTTCCTGCATTGTAATGATTTTTATATGGATATGCCATCCTCAGATTTGACTAGGGTTTAAACTTTTCCAGTTTTGAAATTCATCTCACCATCTCCTACCATCTCTCTCTCTCTCTCTGCTTCTGCCAGATCCCTTTCCAGCAGGCCCAAATTGGAGGCCTTCAAACCGAAGGGCTAAGCTTTTGTTTTAGTTAAGAGTATCATCACTCTATAGCATAATTGACTTCTTACCAAACCCATCCACACAACTGCAGCCCCATCCATTATTTTAAATTGAGGTCTTAGGCTTTGTTGGTTTCTTTTTCCAAAAGATGAAGAATCATTTATTTGTTTTTCTCCTACTCTTGCTCTTTCCAAGGCCACAGTATGATAAATACATTGAGCAGATAAAGTGCATACATATGCACGCACTTTTTTTTTTTTAACAAGGCCTCTCTTCCCCGTTTCCATGGTTTCCATCAAAGACTATTACCAATGGCAATACTATTCAGATAATGCTGTTTGTTTGCTTACTTGTTTATTTGCTTTAGAAGTCATATCATTGCAATACTTCAGGGCACAACATGGTGGTAGATGGAATTGAAAACTCTCTCCTTCAGCATCTACTTCTCCAGATCATTTTCAAAAAATTTGCTTACCTCTGAAAACATGTCCTTGCATAAAGCATAGAGCTTGATGAGATGTCTTCAAATGACTTCAAACCTTGAGATCAACAAAAGCAAGCTCTCCTGAAGGTCACCGATGGATTCTCCATTGTTAAGTGTAAGGACTAACTCTCATCTGATAATTCTCATCTTGTTTGACCTGCCAGCAGCACCTGACCCAATGGGTCAGTCTGTCTGCCTTGAAATATGGCATTGACAGGGCAACAGAACCATTTGGCCACTTCTTGTCAGCTTCATGGCTGTTTTTGCTCTAAGTCCCTGAGCCCCAACATTTGATGTGATTCGATCCTGCTGTTTTCACCCTCCCCAGGACTAGGATTATAGGCTTATGCCACCATGCCTGGACTTGGTGGCTGACTCAGTGTACCCGGTGGCAAGATATGCAAGGCATGTGGTGCCTGGGATAGAATCTCCGTTACTGTGCTTGCCTAAGCAGGTGCTTAGTCTGCTGAGCCATCTTGCCCAGCCCTACCAGTCTCATGACTTTAAACACCATCTATATGTTGATGATACGAAAATGTCCAACTTAGCTTTCTTTTTCCGCCATCTTGGAGTCTGGGGAGGTGTGCTGGGAACAGGACTTCTAAAAGGCAAATATGTCTGGAAGACTATGGTGCAAAGCCTCTTTTGCTGGCTATAAGCGGGGTCTCCGGAATCATAGGGAACATACAGCTCTTCTTAAAATTGAAGGTGTTTATGCCCGGGATGAAACTGAATTCTACCTGGGCAAGAGATGCGCTTATGTATACAAAGCAAAAAACAACACAGTGACTCCAGGTGGTAAACCAAACAAAACCAGAGTGATCTGGGGAAAAGAAACTCGGGCCCATGGAAACAGTGGCATGGTTCGTGCCAAGTTCCGAAGCAACCTTCCTGCTCAGGCCATCGGACACCGAATCCATGTGATGCTGTACCCCTCAAGAATTTAAACTAGTGGAAAATAAAAGTGTATTTGTGCTCTTGTAAAAAGAAAGAAAAAAAAGAAAATGTCCAACTTAGCCTCTTTCTGCGTTCCAAAGCCGTATATCTTAAGTACTTACTTGTTAGCTCCATGGCAATACCTAGATAGACTTATGCAGGCAGGGATTTGTGAGGCAGGAGTTAGGGTTCTATATAACAATAAAAACAGTGGTCCCCAAAATAGGGTCAGGAAGCCTAAACTGGAGTCTGCCGAGTCACAACCCTCTTGAGATCTTACGAAAACACCTGACTGTGTCATGCGGCCATCAGGTACCTCCCTAGAGAGTCATCAGGTAGATACTTGGCTCCAGAGCACCTGGTCCCTACACAGGCATTGTCACGAACACTGCATAGAAGTGTGTGACCTGCTGTAGCTCCTTCCTAAACCCCTAAGGATCACTAGACAAAGAACCTTCTTGGGTATCCTGGTCAGGACTCCTCCCAGCTGGCAGCAGGTCTACTTTCATACCTTTACATCTGTTAAATAAATCTGTTGGCATCCTACCTCCTACACCCACAGTTTCATCCTTTGGCACCACAGGACATGCCCCTGATGTTCCAGTATCAGTAACACTTTTAACGCATCCAGAAAATCAGAATCTACATTCCCCCCCCCAACCCACTGATAAATTCCAATTTCAACTTCCTCAGCTCAACTCATCCTACGTCCATATTTCCAGTAGTTCAAATCAATATATTTGTGATATCCTTAATTCTACTCTTATTCTAATGGCCATTATCAAATCCTAATGGTCTTTATCCATTCCACCCAGAGCATACTTGACCTTGTCTGATCAAATCCTATTGTCTTTCCTTCAAAATATCTCTAGAATTTGACTGAGGACCATCTCTACCACCACTACCATGTTCACTCCTATCTAACTAATTTTAGGAGCCTTTTAACTGGTTGTCCCCTATCAGCCCTTGTACCTTTTCCATCTGTTCTCAGTCAACACAGCAGCATGGTCCTGTTAAAACAGATCTAATTGTGACAGCTCTCTGTACAAAACACTCCTAGGAGCTAGGCATGATAGCATGTATCTGCCGACAATCCCAGCCTCTGGGAGGGTCACATCCAGGTTGAGCCAGTCTGGTCAATTTAGCAATTTATGGAGACCATGTCTCAAAATAAAAGATGCAAAAGATCTAGAGATGTAGTTAAGTGTGAAGGTCCTGGATTCACTGTTCAGTCCTCAATTACACAACACAACACACACACACACACACACACACACACATGCACACACACGTACACAGCCTGCTAATGGCTTTCTAAACAACTTGAAGACTAGAGTTCTTTCTATGATTTGCAAGGTCCTATGTGGTCTACACTTCTTTACTGCTAAGTCAGGACTGCTAAGCCTCTAGATATTTACACGGCTAAATCTGATGCATCCGCCAAGTCCTTAATCAGAATCACATTCTCATTGAGGCTACCATGGGTAACTTATCCAGAATTTCCTCTCTTACCCTCTTTTATTGCTTATCAGCCCTTCTCATCGTCTTGTTTCATTTACTTTCTTCACCTATTTTGCTCATTTTTCATCTCACTTTGCTAGAATATCAGATGAACGAAGTTGAGGTCTTTGGTTTGTTCAACACTACATCCTCAGTACCCAGTGCTTAGTGCGTAGTACATGCTCAGTACATATCTCTTGGATGAGTACTGTTTAGTGAATACGGACAGTCTTCCCTGCCCACTGCCTATATCCCAAACAAGGAGAACGTAGACAAAGTAAGAGTTTCTCTGAAAGCGAATGTATGCAAGAGTAGTCATGGGAGGGTGAGGCCTGAAGATCCCTGAAGCAGCACAAAATGTTACTCAAGAACCCATGATCTCCCAACCTCAACATTGCTGCCATCATGGGATGCATGCAGAGGATAAGCAATAGGCTTTATCAAAATCCTCCCACTCACTAGGCTGCTAAGAATTTATTTCATGCTGAATTATCTGCAGAGGCCTCACTTAACTCTCAACTTTCTTGAATGGAGGAGGCTTAGCAAGTTTATTGTCCAGTAGTAATTGTTTTAGGACTTATATGATTATCCCTTTATTTAGGTACACATAAACATGAAGTTTCTTGGTCTTAGTATGTACAAAAAATAGGAGTTTCGCTTTAAAAGAAGTTTTTCAGAAATTGATATATCCCACAGCTTGGAAATTCAAATCGCTCTGCCTGATTACTAGATCCTTTGTTTCCTTATTTTCACAATTCTCCTCTTTGCCAACTGTTTCTTTTTCCCCCTTCTTTTGTGTGGTTGTTATTATTTTTTAATTTGAAGGTACATAGCAGGAATCCTAGATAGTTCACCTGATAGCAACAGAAAACTAGCCAAGGAGTAAAGAAGAACCTGCCATTTTATTACTCAGTAGAGACTAATTTAGACAACTTCTCAGAACGGTGGCAAGTCTTCCAGGTTTGTTTGTTTGTTTGTTCGGTGGGTTGTTCGTCTGCTTTTCTGCTGCTCTGATTTCTTTATACCTATAACCAGAGGGGAAATTCCCTTCCCATATTGTATCACCTACAGGCATAGAGATACCTATAGGCACTTGTGTATGTTTTCTGCTCTTTGGGGGATTAGGAATATTACTATTAGGGTGTGGGAGATTTGTTTCATACAGGGAGTTATGTAGCATCTTCAGGGGATCTGAGACCTAGAAAACAGCAGTCCTATTCAAGGAAGACCATGTTACCAGGGAGCCCAGTTATCAATCAATGTACCACAAAAATTAAACCGTCTCTTATAACAGCAGTTGAAGCACTGTGGGCAATGAATTCTTAGGGGGTGGCAAAACAGATGAAATCCAGTCATCACATTTTACAACAGATCTGCTGCTTGATAAAGTACAACTGGAGAGCCGACTGTTCGCAATAAGGCCATTTCTAAGAAGAAAATGAGTTTGTAAAAGATCCGTTTGAATTATTAACTCCAAAAAAATGGCTGGAGAAGAAAACGGTTGCTGATATCGCTGGCTTTTCCCCTCGCATGTATGATTAGAACAAAGGGAGGCATGGGAAAGCAGGGGAAAGAAGTGAAAGCAAATTTCCCTCCGACATAAGGAGGCACATTTTCACGCAGTGCCCCATCCATACATGGAGAGGCCACCTACCAGGTAAAGAAAAACACTGCGGCCATTGTGAACACAAGCAGATGCCGGAGCAGGGGAAAACAATCTTATTTCCACCAAATATCAACCCACTCTCTCTCCTTTCTCTCCCTCTTTTTTTTGTTTGTTTGTTTTTGTTTTTGCTTGCAAAGCATTCCTTTAATACCAACCAGACGCTCACACCCAGCGTTGACTCTGCACCCCTGAATTTCCACCCCCCTACTCTCAGATGCCCCCATCCAGATTTAATTTAAAACACAAGCCGCACTGGAGGTCACGAAGGAACCAAGGTGACCATTAATATCTTCTCATTCTCAAGTTGCAAACAGAGGCTGAATCCATGTGAAAAGACAATGTTAATGTTTTCGAATTAAATATTTCTCACCACATTAATGATGTAGTTTGAAATCTTTCATCCGAAGCAAAACATAGAAATATGTTAAACGGGTCACATCGGTCAATGCGCTCGTCTGATTTTATAAGCACGTTTGCTTTATGTTGAGAGAAGACTCATAGGTGCATTCTGACTCCAGAAAACGAGAGGCTTCTTTATGGAAGTGTGTGCAATAAGGAAACCCAGCCATAGTATTACTGCTACTGAAGATCCCAGAATATCATTTAGTTTTTCTCCTAAAGGAAGTGACTCTCAGAACCCTTCTAAGTTTTCCTCAAATTCTTTCAGCAGAAAACCCTAAAGTCTTCTTTAGAGAACGTAGATGGTGTTCCAAAGCTTGTGGCTCCCACTGGCAAAAATGAGAAATAATGTCACAGTTTCCTATTTACTCCATTGTTGATGGCACATTCCTTTCTTATATAAAGGAAAGAGTATAAAGTGAGGTGAACAATATTTAGGACCAATAAGAATTAAATTACCCTTTTATTTAAAAAAAATTTTTGGAATAGAGTTTACATCTCAGGTATTGCAGGTCTGATTAGGGCCCATTAAAAAAGACATGGTAAAAGACCAAAACAAATAACAACAACAACAAGAAAAACAAAAAGCATTCTCTGGATGTGCTTAGCTTAAAGTCCGGTAGCTAAGGGGCATATGCTCAAAGATTATAAGATCTTTGGGTTTATTTTATCATGGGTAAATTGACTTGCTTACCAAATTCCAGATTAACAAAAATCATAGTGTTTCAATGAAGTAGTTTTAGGTTGCATTATTGATATAGCTTGTTGTTTTTCATGTTGTGATTTGAGGAAACTGTTCATCACCCTGATAGCAGGGCAGATATCACTCATGGAAAGTTGGCGTGTTGTATGAAGTTGTGTATATCAGCCAAAGAAGATTGCATTCATTTTATTTGTATTTATTAAGTGTGGACACTTTTTATAAATTGGCTCACTAACCCTCATTAATATTGACCCTCGTGGATATTCCTGTTTCCAATGCAGTGGAGGCTTAGAGGCCTTAAGGAATCTGCTGGAGGTCCTACATGTGATAGGCAATACAGTACAATTCCATGGTGGCCTCCCAATTGATTACACATCTCACAAAGGTTAATTCAGCACCTACTGAGTGCAGGATAAAATAAACGGCCCCTTCCTTCAAAATGTCTACAGATTGAGAAACAAATGAAACACGGAGGCGAATGCTTGCAGCCTGAAGAAGCACAAAGATAGCCACACGCTATCTATCAGAGATGTTTGGAATGTAGGAGGAGGCAACTCCAGAATCCCTCCAGGTGGTCCAAGGGAAGTGAGAGAAACAGAGGAGAAGAATTTAAAAGGAGGAACCGACTTCATGGGAAGGGTCATTCTGAGGGAGCCAATAGTAATGACTATTCAAATCCTGGAAAAACAGAGTTCTCTGTGGGGAGAGAAAATAAATTCTTACACAGTGCTAGGGTTTTGCCAATTACTATGTGCTGTAAACAGAGAAGTGTAGGTTGGTTTCTAGGAAAAATATGAGAGCAGATTTTTTGAGTTTCTTTAGTAGACATATACCTACCTTCTGACCCAGCAATTCTTCCCCGGGGTATTATCCTAAGAGCCAGGAGAACACATATCCACCAAAAAAGAACAGAACAAGAATGCCCTAGGGCTGATCAGATAGCTCAGCAGAATGAAGCATCTGCTTAGGCAGATTCAGGGACTGGGGTTCAATCCCTGTCACTCGATTGAGATAGGGCATGGTGGTGCGTGCCTGTAATACCAGTGCTTGGGAGGCTGAAAACAGGAGGATCACTATAAGTTCAGTCTGTGTAGCGAGACCCCATAAAACCTATACTAAATATATTGTAAAAGAAAAAAAGAATGTCCCTAGTACTAAACTCTGAAATGCTTAGGAGTCCATCAAGAGAGAAATCACTAAACACAATGATTCTATATTCATATGATGAGCTACAAGACAGCCGTGCAAAAGAACAAATTGCTTTTTAAAACAAAACAGCTCAGCAAAACAGAAATACATTATACTGAGTTTGAGCAGCCGGAGACAAAGAGGTTGAATGCTATAAGATTCGGTTTATATTGAGTCCTAGACTGGAAAACTGCTACAGTATAAACTGAATCAGGACATGGTCAGTTCTGGAGGGACAGTGTGGGAATTTACTGAGAATATCCAGGAGGAGTCTGAGTTTTTCTGGGTGTCGCTGAAGTTATATCTTGATGGAGAAGTGGGTGACATAGAGATATGTTTTTGTCAAAACTCACTGAATATGTTAGAGCTACATATACATTTGACTGCACCTAGGCTTTACCTGGCAAAACAAGAGAAGTATGAAAAATATTGTGAATGATTTTCATGATATCATATTTAGAGGCAAACTGTGCTTGCGTCTGCTATTTGTTTCATATCAAAAATCAAGATGCACTAGTAGTGAGACCCTGAACACCCTGTAGATCCTTCTCAAAAAAAAAAAAAAAAAAAAAGATGCACCAGTGGGTGGATATATGATCAAGTAACTACATTAAAATGTTCATTATAAAACTTATCTGAGAAAGTTATGTTCACTATACTATTATTTCATGGTTTTGTATGTTTGAAATGATTCATTATAAAAATTTGAAAAATACACCTGAAAATATACTAAGTTTTTTATGGTACTAGGGATTGAGCAATTCACACTGAGCTATGTTCTGAGCTTTTCTTACTTTTTATTTTGCAGGACGGTCTTGCTAAGTCACTAGGTCGCCCCAGGTAGACTTTCACTCACCATCTTCCTACCTTGGCTTCCCGAGTGCTGGGCTTATAGCTTAACCCATATATTTAAAAGGCAGGATTTGATCATTTGAATTACCTATACACTGGAGATACTTTGTGGTAAGTAAAACGTAGGTTTTAACCTTGAAGTTACTTTTCTTTAGTGAAGTATAGAAGAAGATAACCAAAATGATGATGGCATCAAAGAGCATGCAGCCAAAGGTGACCATCTGTATGCAGCAAGATGTTTATCTTACCTATATTTTAAAAATAATTTGACTCTGGTTTTTAATTTAAAAAAAATGGAATGTGTAACACCAGAATTTTGGAATATGACTACTTTCTTTGAAGGCACTGGAAATTTTTTAAATATATTTATTGCTTGTATAGAAAATATGAAAAGGCCCTAAAGGTTGACAGAAAGATAGAACCACCCATAATCCCATCGCTGAAAGAAAATCACTATTAATAGTCTGAGAAATATGTGTCTAATCTTTTCTTTTGCCATACTGTTACAGCATTAACAACAGTAAATAACTTGCTTCAGTACAGAATTAGTTACATATTTTATGTAAGTAAAATTTTTCAAACATTTTTTGAAGAATTTTAAGAGCTATATAATGTCATTTTAAGTGAGTCTGTTGCATTTTTCTATGGAAATGTGGGCATGGAGTTTGTTTTAATTTTATTTTGATATAAAAATAAATTTGGAGGACAGCTTCTTGGGGGGAGAGGACTCCCATTATATCTCTATTATTTATGGGACCAAGAATTTTTAGAGAGGTACATCTAGCAGAGTATTTTATGTGGCTAAGTGATGTCCCCATGCACACTTGAAAAATGTATTTATGTCTTTTAAAAAAAATGTATTTAGTGAAGGGTCTCACTACACAGATCCAAGTTGTACTGATCCTCCTGATTTCAGCCTCCCAAGCTCTGGGATTACAGATGCGTGCCACCATGCCCAGTCTCAATCACTGTCTCAGTGCACCCCGGGGGCCACCCCGTAGCTGAGCTATCTGCATGACCCCTGACAAACGTACTGCAGATAGTTCATGTTGTTGTTTGTATCTAGTTGTCCCCCAAAAACTTCATGTAAATCATGGGGCTGTCAAGCGCATGGCTCAAGGGCCAGAGCTGGACTTGAGGGGCGTGGCCAAGAGAGGCGCGGACAGTTTAACTGACAGCAGGCACTGTCAGAGTGCCCCTCCCCCACAGGTGGTGGTCTCTTGCACATATAGAGTGAATCATCCTGGGCACCGCAGTACCCTAGCCTCTCCTCCAGAGCCTATCAAGCAGGGGCAGCTCCTTGAAACCTCCAGTAACTATGAGCTAAATAAACCTTTTCTCCCCTAAGCTTGTGTTGGGTATTTGTCCCAGTAACGAGAGAAAAGTAACTAAAACAGTTCGTCAGTGTGAAGATGGGTCCTCTCTGATCTTGGGGCGGCAGCATTCCTGCAACTCATAGAAAGAGCCTGAGGTACCCCGAAGCTGGCACAAGCCAAGATGCATGCAATGGACAGGGGATAGGAAGGGAGATAGTGGACTGGACATTTTCTTTCTTTCCTATACAATAGAATCTGTGTGTGCGTGCGCGCGCGCATGCGCGCGCGCGAGTCTGTCTGTGTGTGTGTGTGTGTGTGTGTCTGTGTGTGTGCACTACTGGTGATTGAATCAAGGGCCTTTGACTTGAGCAAAACATTTTCATTTTAAGACAGGGTCTCTGAGTCACTCGAGTCTTCAGGCTGGGCATGAACTGGTGATTCGCCTGCATCAGAATCCAGCGTGCTAGGACTGCAGGCGTGCACCATTGCCTCCAAAAAGCACTGAGATAAGGAAGGCAAGTTTTGGTCTTGTTGCTGTAGGGGCTCCGCTGGAATCCGGCTCATGCTGAGGCACCTGATAGCCTTTCAGCGATGTCCTGGGAAGGCCCTCTGGGAAGCGCAGCGTCTCTGTCCTTCTCTATTACAGAAAAGAGACCCTCTATAAAAAGCAGTAGAGACACTGCTTTCGGATTTGCCAAAACTGAAGCCCAGGAAAGAGGTGCGAGCTGCGGAGAATCAGTCAGAAATAGGAGCTCCTAGCAAAAGACTTAATTAAACACAAAGCACCCTGAAGGCTAAAGGACCTGGGGCAAGGCGAGAAAAGATTTACATCTCTCATTCTCTGCCTGGGTGGAAGACTCTAATCTTGTCCTGTACAGGATCTGGCCGGCACCATCTGGGAAGAGGTGACTGGTAAATGCTCCGGAATTTTGCAAACCAGTTTGGTAACTTAAGCTGGCTATGATGAAAATGTTTACAGCACCAAAATCAACAAACAATGTGATTCAGAAGGGTTTCTGTTTGTTTCTTGAAGATCTAGTTTATCAACCCAGCAGGCAAAACTGCTTTCTGTTTTTTTCCCCTGAACTCAAGACCCATTAGTCCCAAATGCATTTAGGATGTCTTCACTTGCTTCAAATTTATTAAAGCATTTCTAAAGGGAAAGCATCATGCTCTCCCTGAGGTATATTACTAGTTCTATTTTTTTTAACAATTTGTATATTTTCAAACTCCAGCATTCAAACCTTACAATCACAGTTGACACCTTGCTCAGTAATAAACAATCAGAAAAAGAAGGTGGAGAGTTATTCAAGTGGCATTAATTTCTTAACATAGCATGTCAACCCTTGTAATGAGCCCTTCACATACATTCCTACACATTTCTTGAGAAACAAAGTATTAATTGTATAAAGGAAAAAATGGAAGTTCAAGGAAGTGATGTTATATACCAAGCTTCTGCGGATAAGAAATTTTAGAAGTATGATTTGAATCCAAGACCCTGTCATTACAAAGTTCCTAGTTGAACCAATATGCCATATTTCTTTTTTTTTTTTTTCAATATGCCATATTTCTAACCACTCAGCTGTCAAATTCTGCTGTCAGGACTTTTTATGGAGGTATTATTTACACAAAAAGAGAAGTGCAAATCTTAACTTGTACATTTACTGAATGCTGACAAATACATAGACTTGCATAACTAACAGCTCTATCTAGACAGAACATTTCCATCATCCTCAGCATCTTTATTCTTCAGTTATTCTAATCAATTCCCCCCTTGCAGTCAACACACCGATATCATGATAAAAAATATTCCCATAACAGTACCCTACTAAAAGAATGTAAATCAGGTTACCTGTATGAAGTAGCACTTGATTTCCCACATTTATTTCTTGAGACCGAGGCATTAGCAAATGCCCTATCTGGTAAGGTTTGGTTTCATTCACAGACAAAACTTTCTTGCAGTGTCCCCCAGTAAAAAGGAAGACATAAGGCAGCTTTTGGGGGCCTCTGAATTGGTATCTCAATAATAAGAGTACTCTCCTTGTGGCCTAATCATTCTTCAATGGTCCACATCCGAACAGGATTGCGTTGGTGATTAAATTTGGAAGAGACACAAATATTTGTTATAGCACATTGTTGTCATTTGTTTCCTCACAGATGAATTTTATCTACCTTAGAACTTGATAGAAGCTAAGTCATAGAATGTGGTCTTGTAGACAAACTTTCTAGCTCAGCTCTTTGAGAATAATCCACGCTATTCATGAATATCAGTTATTTGTGTCTTATTTGTTCATTATGCAAATAAGCCAATGTTTGTCCATTGGTGGGCATTTGGGTGGCTGGCTACTAGGAAGAAGGTTGCTATGGATATTCATTCATGCATGCATGTTTTTGTTAACAGACATCTGCATTTCTTTTGAGTGATGCTGAAAAGAATACATGCTATCATAGATTAGGTTACCTACCTGAGAAACTTCCAGATTTATTCAAATGGTTTTGTCACTTCATTTTAGGTTTTATTTGTTTTTTTATTGTGGTGGTACCAGGGATTGAATTCAGCACCTTATGCTTGCCAGGCAAACACTTATTCCACTGAGCTATCTCCCCGGCCCCCGAGGTGTAGTCATTTTCAAATGCCATTAGCAATACATGATGATTCTACTTGCTCCCTAACCTCAATGCACTTAGCATTTTCATTCTTTTTGAATTTATACATTTTAGAAAGTAGGTAATAATATCCCATTGATATTTATTTATATAGTTACCTATATAAGCCTACCTCAGGGAGATATACTAGAGAATTTATAATCAGGCAAAACCTCTATGAAAAGACCCAGAAAATGTTCAGATGAAAGAAAAGCAGCAATAAATGTAGGAGTTTTATAGAAATTAAAACATTAAGCAGTGAGTAAATGAGACACACACAAAAATGAATAGATATAGTCAAAGTACTTATACTAAGAGTGTATAGAAAACTACAACTCAAATTTAAAAAATCCAATAGAAAGAAAAATGAACAAAAGACCTGAACAGGTCTTTCATGAGAGACTACAGCAGCTACAACAGCCAAACCACGTGAGAAAATGTCTCAGAGCCTTTCACCGATGTTTCTTTGGTGCCGTACATTTTTTACAGTTTGTGTTAAGAGTATGTTCCAAGTCAGACTGTACACAACCTAAAAGCAGAATAAACGTTGGAGGCATTTGTAAACCTCCAAAATATCTCCACACTGAGACACAAAACGGTCAGCGGTCTTGTTTGTCCAATGATTGATGTGATGAATCCATGCATATTTTAAGACTTTTTAGAAGACTATTAATATTGAAAACACATAAAGCAGTTAAAATAGAGACATGCCTAGAGAGAAAAAAAAGCAACATGAGAAACTGCTTAAGAAGGGGAGAAAGCATCTCAAAGACAGATGAAATGACATTTGCAATGCTAGTGTAAAATATAAAGGCATATAAGGTTTGTTGAGTGAAAAGACAAACATAATGTGGAGGTTTTCTAAAAATAAGATACCCGCTTTTTTTTTTTTTTTTTTTTTTTGCATGAGCAACCCGCCTCTGTACTTTGCATCTACGAAAGCCCAGGGGAAACTATCAGACCAAAACAGGAAGCCTCTCCGGCACTCTCAGGCGGAAGTCGCCACAACCTGCCCTCCCGGAAGTCGCCACAACCTGCCCTCCGTAACCAGCTGTGTATCCTGCTTGCTCCGAAAACTCAGACTCCATGTCAGAAGTGACACTCAGGTGGCATCACTCCTGCATCACAGTTGTATTTTCTAATGACATCACCTAGGAATTCCCAACACATCGTTGTCATTTTAATTTCTATGTGACACAGTTTATCCAAAATAAAATTTGTTCTCTGAGTTACTTGTAAATGCCTTGTATGAAATGTGCCCGTGAGTGAACTGTTGTTCAGAACAGTAACTCTACAAGGAATTTTCTGAGCTAGAGGATTCCATAGCTAATCTTAATAATTATTTTAAAACTATAATACATACTTTGTTTCAGATGAGGACCATCACACCCAGTTACTCTCAGGGAAATAAAATAACCCTGAATAGATTGCAACCATTTTATTTCTGTCCAAATTTAAGACTAATTTGTATAAACCTTTCTTGTGTAAAAGAAAAAAAATTTCTTGATAAGATACAAAGCTGTCATTATTTTAAAACTTGAAAATCCTGACCAAGGGAAGCAATTTTCATGACTTTTTCTTCCTGAGATTCTCAGGAGGAGAGAAGACAACCTTACTAAACAAATCACATTTCATGACTATAGCAGTAAACAAGAAGATTAGCGGTGTGCTTTAGGTGGGGTTCACATGGGGTCTGGAAATAATACACAAAATAAGTTTTGAAAAGAGAGAACAATTAAAGGATTTCAAGGACTCTAAAAAATATGATAGTGCAAGGGAAGATCTTGAACATAACTAGAAAAGATGGATGTGTTTATGGGATGAATGGAAGGGAATCAGAAAAAAAAAGAAACCTTTAAGTTACAGTTACTGTTTTGTCAGGAAAGTCTTGAATTTGCTGTCATGAAAACAAAACAAAATCGTTGGAGCCAGTTAGCTTATAAATAGGCACAATTCACATGCAGATTCATTCATTAATGAAACCCTAAAATAAGAAATATTGTAAGATTAATCTGCTCCTATATTTCAATGCATGTTGAAACTCAAAAGACCCCTTTGGGGATAAACCAGAGACATTTTCTTTAGCTGAAAAATAAAATTTGTTAATCTGAGACACGGTAGGTGGGCTTCACCAGTGTGCATGCCACCCAGAAATTTTATGACCGAATACACATCCCCCATAATGCCCTTGACTAGAGGCTCACTGTACTTCCCTCTGACCCCTTGGACTTTGACCCAAACTGTGATCCTCTTAGTTCCCAGGTGTAGCACCTCAGCACTGGAATCGTCCTTGTTCTCCTGAGTACCAGGTTCCTGTTTCTGCCCTGTGGTCCCACCGCCTCCTGAGGCTTCTTCAGCTTTTGCCCCCTCTCACAGGATTCCAGGTGGGAATGACTCGTCAAGCCCCTGACTTAGAGTGGCCAGGCTGACCTACAGTTGCTTACCTTATCAACATTCTTGGTAGGGAAAATACAACTTTCGGGAATGCTGTTCAGAATCTTTGTTATAAGCGTTCATTCTCTGGAAAATGTCTCCTGGATACTTTAAGTCAAAGGAAGCAGCTGGCTTAGCAGACACCAAAAGAAGTCCATGAATTAATTGCTTGAAAGTCAAGCTACTGAGGGACTGGGGAGATACCTCAGGGGCACAAGTGCTTACCTGGCAAGTGCAAGGTCCTGAGTTCAATCCCTGGTTCCAGAAAAAAAAAAAAAAAAAAAAAGTCAAGCTGTTAAGAAGGCAGGAACCAAGCATTGGCTGGTATCTCTTGTTGTTTTATAAGGACACATTTGAGCAAACTTTCTGGCTATTGATGAGAGCTAGAAAGCATAATCCATTCCTTGATTCCTTGGTACCTTGCTAAGGTTGAGAGAGACAAAAATAATTGATACCAATCTAAAAAATGCCATGCTCAAGATGGTTTGAAATGACCTTTTAGATTTCACAGTGCATGTGTAAACAGACTTTGCCTAAGATCAGAGTGGCAATATAAGAAAGATTTATAAAACAATGGCAAACTGTATTAAAAATTGCAGTCCTCTTACAATTTGCTTCATGAGAATTTTCTATTTGACTTTAATGTCTGGGTCTAATTGCTGTTGGTATGAAAATGGAGTGTAAACATATTTATAGCTACTCAGGCAAACTATACCAAGATAATCAGCAGAACTTAAAAAGTTTGACCACCTTTGAGATGCCGCTTCAGAAGCATTGCTCTCCAGCTGCAGAAAGTCATGTATAGCACGTGTGTGCACGCACGTGTGTGCATGCTCATGCGTGTGCACTTTAACGCACTACTAGACCAAAGCCCTAGTAATAGACATAAGAAGCGGAGGAGACAGATACAGCAAAATCAGAGTCTCCTTAACCACATTGGGTGGACCAATGACCTTCAAATCAGCCTTGAAGTCTAACTCCTAGTGTTTATTTTATTTATGTATTTATTATTTATTTATTTATTTATTTATTTATTTATTTATTTATTTATTCATTTGGTACTAAGGATCAAACTGAGGATCTTGCACTTGCCAGGGTGACGCTTAAGTTGCCGAGTATCTTCCCATCCCTTGAAATCTGATTTTTAACTCAGTGAATAGCTGAAAAAAAAAAAAAAAGTAAACTTGTGACCAGGAAGAAATAAATGGCCCAATGCTCTAGAATGAGACCAAGGCGGAGGCACGTTTCTTCTAGCTGCCACATGCTCTGGCGATTCTTCCCATCTCCTAGGTTGCCCGCTCATGGAAACAGTGGCTGAAATTCTTCAACACATACAATGCATTCTTGTAAAAGACAGAATTATGGCATATCTTACATATGTCATGTTTTTTAAATTTCTCAACTAAAACCTATCATTGAAAGGACTCCCCCTCTATTATACATGCCCAAGTTCTAATTTGAGCTTTAGGGACTTCTATGAAACTCAGTCAATCCGAATAGTATTGCATTTCTGAGTCAGTGAATGGGTTTGCTGCACTAGAAAGCCAGCCCTCAGCATATTATTTTTGTATTTTATTTTACATCACAATTCAGATTCTTTTTGTGATTACCTATCCATTTCCAATTTGAATTCTGCTGGGTGGTGTAAAGCTTTTAAGTCCTTTCCCACTCAGTCTCTAAGATGCTTAGGTAAGCATCTTACATCCCCCACCACCACCCCAGGTTTTATTTGTGCATAATTCTTTGGCACCCCAGGCAGCAGTCTCTGGAACAGTTGTTGGGCTTTGCCAGGCTCCCAAACAATACCAAGGACTAGAAGAATATGGGCAACTTGGGAGCATCTCGAAGGATCTGGTGCCTGGGGTAATGTGTGTTGCTTGTTTAGTAAATTAGCACCTCGGAGAAAGATTGTCAAGGTGTGCCTGAGAGCGAGGAGCGCAAAAATCGGAAGCTTGTTCAATCTGTTTCAGCACTCGCTGCTGCTCTGTCAGCGCTATCCAAATTTGAGACTCTGATTTGAAATTGATAACCTATGTGATGCTTTTGGCCAGGGCTTTCAGCATTTGATGATACTATTTGGAAGATGCTACTTGGAGCCCCTAATCTTGGGGGAGATTTCAATACAAAATATGACTTAACTCCAGCATGGAGGACCCAAAAGCCTATCTGTGTGTGTGTGTGTGTGTGTGTGTGTGTGTGTGTGTTCTTTGTTTAGAATTTTCAGGTTCTCCACAGCTGATGTAGATTTTCTAAATTTCATATTTTTAAATAAATCCTAACCAACTCTTTGGGGATCTGAATTATTTAATGCAGGTGACAATGACCCTTGCATTATGATAGTAACGATAATAGCTAGGCTAACAAGGACACTGTCACCAGGCTGAGCTACTACATACACACGGCTGATGTTTATCAGAATGTTACAATGTAGGTACTACTTTCTGTATTGCACAAATAGTAGAAACTGAGCCTGCACATGGATACAAATCTATCACCTTGGCCCTGGAATGTAAATTTGTGGCCTCTGTAATGCATTTAAGTGTACCTGGAAAAGGAGTCACTCTCTTTATAACATGTCACATGGTATTAGTATCATGGCTGCTGAAAGAGTCTGAATCTTACACTCCTCTTACTGCTACCATCTCAAAGAGGCAATACTTTCAAGTGACACATCTGGCTCAGCCATGCACAGGAGTCATTTAAAGAGTGTAGTTATACTTCCTGGATACCGTACTACTTCAAAACCAGGAGTTTGCAATTTCAAGAACATGCAATATGGGACAACATTACTAGAAGCTGCTTCTATCTATTTTTGAGTGTGAGAAGGAAGAGCTTAACAAAAAAAAAAAAAAAAAGCAAATAAAATAACTACTTCCCAAGGTTCCTGAAGGCCTGCCTTGGGTACCTATATTTCACTGCTACCTACATACAAAAGAGAATGTTGGTATCCAAGAACCCTTCAGACTCAGTTCATTTATCTGCTCCTCGGAAGATATTTGTAGGTTGAGTTCTCCAAAAGAAGAAAAGAAAGAAAGCCAATCTTGTGTCTGTGACACTAGAAGTTAACGCCATCTGTTTCCATTATCTACTGTTATTATTCAGAAGTGGGAAAGTTGAAGGTCAAGACCCCCAAAGCAGGAAACGCAGACCATGTTTTCAGTCCTTCGGAAACACTGTACGGCCTACACAGACCCCACATCTCATAGTTGCCGGCTCATTGTTTCCTGAGCTATTTTGATGAAATAATAGGATTTGTCAGTGTTCTCTGAGAGAGAGGTAACATCGCTATTGAAACAAGACATCGCCTCTCTGAACCAGTGGACGATTTGGGCAGCATGAAGCAATTACAAGTTATCAATAATTGCTTTGTTAAGCAAACACAGTTCAGCCATTTCTCCACAGTAAAATACTGCTTTCATGGCATCAGCCCTTTAGCTGAAAAAAAAAAAGAAAAGAAATTAATCTGTTGTTGATGCACCCAAAGTGATCTTAATTATGTCTGTGGATTTGTGGTCACCTCCATAGATTAGGAGAACAATTTTGTTGATCTCAATGGATTCTTGACTTTTCAAGCATTCAGATTGACTCTCTCTGTCTCTGTCTCTCTCTGTCTCTCTTCCTCTCCCTCTCCCTGTCTTTCTCCCTCCCTCTCCCTCTCCTTGTCCCTCTCCCACCTCTCTCAAAATCATGAAAGAAACCTGCCCCTGAGCTGATGTGATACTTTTGTATTCAGCAATTCAAATTAGGTATCCTCATTAACAAACACTGCTTTAGAGCATGAAGGACAGCCAGCCCCTCTTGGTTGAGAGGGAGTTAGGTAAGATAGCTGTGATCACACCCCTTCTGCATGGAGCAGATGCGTGTTTAGGTGAGAAAGGCGAAGACACAAGCTTGGTGACCATCCAAGTCCAAAAATCCTCAAGACCTGAAACTGGAATGTAGACTATACTTACAGGGCAAGGCTGGCTCACACCCATTTCTATTTTGAAGGTTCTTATTAGAGAACAATGGAAAAACTGCCCTTGGTATTCTCTTTTTGCACTTCTATTTTTCTCTGCCCTAAGAAAAACTAAATTACTGTTGCATACAGTGCTAACTTGTTTTGTGTTGTCACCACGTTGCCCTATTTGCCTTAAATTGACTCTATTTTGAAATTGAGGAAAACTGAAAATTTCAGCCTTTCTTAAGGACAGTGTGGTGGGAAATCCATGGGTTTTGTAACCTCTAGCGGTTTACACTGAAGGATACAGTTGGGAAAAATTACAGGGTTCTATGTAAATTATTGGTCTTCCCTTACTGAAACAATGACTTTGACCAAAGAACACATACTTTCTCAGCTGCTAAAGAAGATGGTAAAGCCCTTCAAAGATTTCTAACAAAAGTAACTAAAAATGTGAAATGTGTAGTATCTCTTTCCCTGTGTGTGTGTGCCTGTGTGTGTGTGTGTGCGTGTGTGTGTGTAGGCGTGTGTATACAGTTGCAGACATACACAACTGTGTACATCCCTTACCTTTGGAATATAAACCAGAGTGAGAGGTGAAAATTAAAGCAAATAAGCAAAGTCTCCAAAGTGTAAGTGTTATTTTCAGTTTGAATCTTAAAAGACGGCATCGAGTGGTACATAGTCTATCTAAAATGGCTTGCTCATAAATAATGAATGATAGAAAGGCAGCTTCTATACCAGAAGCCCCTTTCCTTCCAAAAGAAAATTTATGAGCCTTTCAAAATTTTAAATCATTTCAGACTCTGCAAAAAAAAAGAATGCCTTTAGGTATTATTCTTGACCGAAATTCTCAGGCAACTTGCTAGAATTATATTCCATATGAGGCAGGGTTGCTCAACTTCAGCACATTTTGGATCAGATAATTTATTATGATAGGCATTGTTGCTAGGAATCATGGGATGTTTAGCACCATTCTTGGTTTCTATCCACCAACGACTAATAGGAACCTCCAGTGCCATTTGTGAGAATCAAACATGTCTCCAGTTGCTGCCAAAACTCTGATGGGGTGATGGGGAGAAAAGCTCTTCGGTTTTCAAAATCATAACTATAATGAGTAACTGTGTAGCGTGAGTGTGTTTTGAGGAAGGAGGAGGAGAAAAAGGATGGAGTTTTTTATATTAAAGCAAATTACCTGAGAGATCATTTTTATTTTTACAATGGAATCATACATCGAATGGTATGGCCACAGCATTTGGTGTCTCCTCTCAGAGGTCAGGTAAATCTCTCCTTTCCTGGCATCTGGCCTTACTTGGAGAAGAATGCTGCCCCACAAAAAAAGTACAGACATGGCCTTGTGCTCCCTCCAAAGCTAGGCTTTACAAAATTTGGAGGCTACCAATTTGTTGTCTTCTGGTGCTTTTGTAAGGACATCATAGCTTTCAAGGAGGCTGCACTGGCCTCCGAGAAGAGAGGTCACCTAAGAACAAACCAAAGGACCCCAGGCTAAAATGAGCACCAACTGCGGGGCACTCAGTGAAGCCACCTTGGACAGTGAAGGCAGCTGAGCCTCCAGCTCCTTCCACCTAAAGAGTGAACCCAGGTGAAACTAGCAGCGGAAATTCCCACCTACCCAACAGAGTCACAAGAAATAAGGAACTGTTGTTTTAGGCCTCTGCATTATGGGGTTGTTTATTATGACTAACAAACATATGGTTCCCTGGCTTGAACCCAAATCATGTTGCTATCAAGGGATTCCAATAGGAAATGTGATGGATCAAATCCAGAGAGTTGAATCACTCAGAATCAGACTAATGAAAACAAGATCCCTTGTGTCCTTAGAGATTCCATGTAGCCTCTCAAGAGAATATTTGTGGGGCTGGTGAGATAGCTCAGCAGACTGAAGCACCTGCTTAGGAAGGCTTTGGTGAGTGCAGAAACTGGGGTTTGGACCCCCTCCCCATACTACGTACTGTGCCAGCCCTGCCCCCAGAGGGGGCTGAGCCAGCCAGAGTCAGGATGTAGTGGTGCACGCTTGTAATCCCAGCGCTGGGGAGGCTGAAAACAGGAGGATTATGAGGAGTTGGAGCTGCGTAGTGAGACCCTGTAATAACCAAATATATTTTTTTAAAAAAAATATATATTTCTGAGCAAGTTTTTAGCTTTTTTGGAATCTCAATCAATTCCATTAGAAAAATATGCATTTACAGTATATCCACAGTGTAAGAAGTACACAAGGAATGCAGAGGAAAAGCTATGACTTTGTACTTGTTCTAAGATAGATTTAAGTAGAATCTTAGCTAGTATCATAAAAAATAAAACACAAGGCCCTAGAAAAACATAAAAAAGTGTACATTAACCAAGTGTATCCAGGCATTACATTGGATATACTAGAAGAATTTTCCCAGAATTTCCTTATTGTTTTCCAGACTACAGTTGTCAAAAAAAAAAAAAAAAAAAATTGCATGAGGATTTTCAAATGTGGAGTTGAAGCCGTAGCCATTATAGGGTATTTGTTTGTATTTTAAGACAGGGTCTATAGCGTATCACTACATAGATGGGACTCATAGTGATTCTCCTGCCTTCAGCCTCTCAAGCCCTGGGATTACAGGGGCATGCCACCACATTCAGTCTCAATTGCCATTTCAGTATACCCCTGGGGACAGAGCCGGCATGGCACCAGGCATCGAACCCCAGCCATTGTGCTCTGCCTAAGCAACACTTCAGTCTGCTGAGCTATCTGGCCAGCCCAAGAGACAAGGTCTCGAGATGATCCTGAGCTCACTTTGTATCCTGACTGGTCTCAAACTCACAGCAACCCCCCTGCCTCGGCCTCCCAAGGGCTGGGATTACAGGTGTGTGCTACCATATCCAGCCATAGCCAGTGTGTGTGTGTGTGTGTGTGTGTGTGTGTGTGTGTAAGTGGGGATTGAACTCAAGCCCTTGTGCTTGCCAGGCAAGCTCTTATGCTACTGAACTATCTCCCCAGCCCTGTCACTATGTTCTGAGGACGCTCATGGTTCAGTGTAGCAAGGACACATCCAGCAACCTGATGGCTTCTAGCTTGTCTTTGCTCTCCTTTATCTCCAGCCTTCGGCCTGCCTTCCCACCTGCTGAGCCATGAACAGCAGCCACCCCACACCTGCCACCAGAGGAAGAAGTGACAGCCATCTCTGCATCTCCCTGCCAGGTCCACTTCCTCATGCATCCTTGGCATCCTTGGCTGTCCAGGTCTTCCTATAGCAGCTGGCACTCTCAGATCAATGCTCAACAGGACTGGGTAGTGGTTTTTCTCTGACGCTTGCACTCATTCTTCTGGACTTCACCTCACCTGTATTTGTGTATTCTGGATCCTGTCGACTGCCATGTTTATAGCGGTTGTGTGTAGTTCACATTTCAACTCTGACAAGTAGCACAACACAACTGTTCAGAGAAAAGCGGTGCTAAGGATTGTATTTTGCTCTGGAATTCTACGTCATCATAACATATTTTAGGGCTCCCTTGCTGGCTTGATTTCTTAGCATCGTTGACACTGGAAAACATCCTCCCATTACCCTATGTACATAATCCACTCTGCCTCCAGTCATGGAGGAAGAGCAGCTAAAAGAATACATTGAAGTAATTCTTTCCTTTTATTTAAGACTTAGGAGGTGTTCTAAAAAAAAAAAAAATAGCCGAGAGGTTTAAGGCATTTTCTAAAAGACAAAGATCTAATGTGCAAACAAACATGGTATATAGGAACAGTAACCAGGAGTAGTTTTAAAATCAAAAGAAGGACAGAAGTAACTAGACATTTTGGTGAGACAAGAAAACATTTATGGCATTTGAAGGGAAATGTATCTCGGAAATAATTTAATCGATTTTACTACCTGTCATAAATACCAAAATATCAAAAGAAAAACCTGTAGGTAAATGTAACCTTGAGTGGCATAAACCTATAAAGAATAAAAGGTTTCTGTAAGACCAATTGTACTAGGGAGAAATAAATGTTGTGAGCTCGATACCTGATAAAATTGAGCTTTGGGCTTCTGAAAGTGATAAGTGTATAAAAGAAAGTTACCATGTCCGTGGTATGCTCCATTTTGATTAGAAAGTACAAAAATGATTCCGATATTTTACAGATCTCTGGCAAAGTACAGATATTTTTAAGCTTCACTGAATCAAGTCAAACAAATATATGCCATTGAATTTCATTTAGTTGGCTCCCTAAATGCTTAGCCCTGGCAAAATGAGGTGAAAGATCTAATAGTTTTCCAACTCTAGACACCAGAAATCTCCTAGAGACTTGTTCAAAATCTACTCTTTAGATCCACAGAAGCCCTGGGCTCATACATTCAGATACGGGAACTTTGTATTTTCTCAGAATGTGGAAGACGAGCCTGACCTACTTGATCCAAGATGACACCATGGGAAAGAGTTCTTTGGGTCCAGTGGAATGAACAACTCTGTTCTCAGGTCACTGAAGGAAAATGTGTAAATGGTATTTGAAAGGTATAAAAAGCCATATGCCAGTTTGTTGAAAAAGAAAAATTCAACAATATTATTTGCTTTTATGCCCATGAAAAATGGGTGCAAGTTCCTTGTCAGAGTATATATATATATATATATATATATATATATATATATATATATATATATATTCTAGAGACAAAGTATCCTAGGACATCCTGCACAGATTACCTTGATGTGGTTGGTTGCTTTGTCTCTGATATGAAGACATGAATCTTAAATTCTCTAGCAGGCCCAGGAAGATGGCTCCAGACAACAGCAAACCTTACATGCATTCATATACTGCAAAGTCCAAATAAATGCAAAAGATCACATTGATTTTTTGGTGCAAGGAAAAATCTATATTTTCTCTCTAATATAGGATATTCAGAAGACTTGGTGTAGCACGAAGTTTTCTTTCAGCAAAGCAAGTAATGTTCAAACATCCAGCTTTCAAAAACATCCTAAGAATACACATTTTGTGTTTAAGGATTTCTTGATAATTCCAAAGTGAAATAGGATATCAGTCTCCTCAAATTGGCGTCTTGATTTTACTTATGTTTTCTATGAGTGAAAATGGCATATCGGAAATGTCATTGTAATTTAACAACGATGAGCATTTCAAATGTTCTCTCTGGCATCTCTGCTTTAAGAGACTTTTTTCTCCCAGTACAAGATGGCGTGCCTGCTCTTGCTCGACCTATCTGCATCCTGCTTCCCCTCAAGACTTGGCCCCAATCCCACCTCCAAGAACCCTCCAAGAGCCTCTCCATGACATGCCTCACCCTCCCACCTTCCTCCCCTCAACTAGACTAGACCCAGAAGGGGGCCTGTCCCTCCATCAGGGCCCCTGCTGCAGGGCATTTGTGCCCCCCTTTCTCTCTGGAAACAGCCACGGACAGTTCAATGAGGTCAAAGCCTCATCTTGTTTGTCTCTGAATATTTCTATGCTGAGCAAATTGTAGGAGTTAAAAACATCTGGGCAGTAGGTGTATTCTAAGAATTGAAAGCTATGTGCCCTACAGTAAGGCTTAATAAAACATAACGTTAGTATTTGAGCATTGCATGGGTTAAAAAAAATCAGATCATTAGGTATAAGGTATGTAACTATGTCAAGAAAAACAAGCTAGCTGTCTTTGTCTGTGACTGTCTCATACAATCACAGGTAACCAGCATGCACATCACTATATAATCAAGAGATGAGCTTGATGTGTGAAAAAAGTTTTTCTAGGTTTATATGCTTGATGTGTGTTTTCACCATTACATTGTACACACACACACACACACACACACACACACAGAGAGAGAGAGGCATGAGGTTTCCTGATGTGTGCTTGTTCCACACAGCACTGGGCACAGGAAAGAACAAAGCACCATTTCTTTCTTAATAAGCACACTCCAGTCCTGCTTCTTGAAGTGCACAAACTCACACCAAGAATAAGAACACAAATAAATGCTAGATTTTCAAAGAAAAGGCGTAAGACATTACCTTTCATGGATTCATTTCTGCGAAGTGTAGCTCTATCACTTAATAAATAAAGGAAAATGAGTTTTTCTTTTAATCAATTAAATTAGAGTGTTGGCACATGAAACCCTTAGCTCCTTAAAATAATGACTAAAGAAGAGGCATTTTAATATTTAGCACAGTGCGACAATAATCAAAAAGAGATAAAAGTCAACATCTTTAAATAGATAAAGGTGACAAACATATATAATGTGTAGGTCTATGCCAATAACCTCTAAAATTAATATCTTTAGAAAAACATGCGTGCAAATCATCGCATCTTTTTCAGTGCAATCAGATTAAACTTGCCACCTGACTAACAAAATACCACTGCGGAGACATTTATATCCTCGGCAAACAAATATTCTTCAGGTAGAAAAGTAAATACACATGGGAGAGAGAAACAGGCACATATTTCAAATCAAAACTATTTATTGAGCAAAAAAATTTTTTTCAAATATTTTGAGGTCACTATTCACTCAGACATCTGCGTATCACTTCATAATTCTTAGAAACCAAGAAGCTTTATGATTTCAGGGAGAGAGGTGAGTAAATTTCCTTTTAATTGTTCTATTTCGGAAGTTTCCAAATGCCAGATTTGAGGTACAAATTTTCAGGTCCTTCCTTCCTTCCTTCCTTCCTTCCTTCCTTCCCTCCCTCATTCCTTCCTTCCCTCCTTCTTTCTTTACTTTCTCCCTCCTTCCCTCCCTTTCTTTGCTCTTATTTTCTTATATGGGAATTAAACCCAAAATTTTCCCACTGAACTACAACTGTAGTTCCCCCATCTCCCTTTTCCGACCCAAGGTCTCATTAAATTACTACATGGTTCAGACTGAATTCAAACTTGTAATCCTCCTACTTCTGCCTTTTGGAATTCTGGTATTACAGATGTACAATACCTGTGTTTTTGATAGATACGTCATTTTTTTTTTTTTTTTTTTTTTTAAAACAGGATTACCACCATCTTGGAATTTGAGAATAGGAGTGAACTAATAAGCATGAATTAGTATAAATTATTTCAGAAGATGTAGTTAGACAGTGCTGTGAAAAGAACTTTGGTATATTTTGGGACACATGCTGGGGTACTATGAATTAGAGACTTTATGTAATCAAAAGGATTTGCCAATTTAAGTGAAAGATAAATCCAAATTTCCCTGTAAAAACCAATTTCCTTTTGTAGAACACGTAACACAATATTTCATCATCATATGCTATAATTTTACCTCCTTCACATCCTCACTCAAATGTCTCTTGCTCAATGAGACCTAATGGGAAGACCTGTTTAAAATTTAACATTGAAATAGCTCACCCACACTAATGATCTCCTGTCCTTCCTTTTTTTTTCTTTTCCTTTTGCTCTTCCAGGACACTTCTTTCAAAATATTCTGTCTTTCATAATACTTCCTTCTAACTAGGTTACTATGTATACTCATACACCATATAATACATAATATACACTATAATATATGATTTATAATATATTATATTATTATATAATAAAGACTATATTTATTGACTGCTTATATACTATTATATATGCTATATCATTATATAATAAAGAATAATATATTGATTGATTGCTTAGACAGACACAGGGGCCAGGAGTTTGATCCCCAGCATGCTGGGCTGCTCCACTCCCACCTCTCCACCCTTCCCACCCCCAGCGTGCTCTGAATAGCAAATGAGACTGGGCATGGTGGTGTGCACCTCGAATCCCAGAGCTTGGGAGGCTGAAAAACAGAAGAATCACTACACAGTTGATCTGTGTAGTGAGACCCTGTAGAGCCTGTACTAAATACATTTTTTAAAAGTTTATAGAGGCTGGGAAGATGGCTCAGTAGACTAGGCACTTGCCTGGGTTCAATCCCAGGTACATAAAAAAAGTATATACAGATACAGATATAGGTATAGATATAGGTATTGACTAGTTTGCCCGCCACACCCTAGGAGCATGAACCCCTCCAGAGAGGCACATTTTCCCTGCTTGCTCAGTGAACATCAAGAACACTGACTGCTGCGCAGTGAATAATAAACCTGAACTTGGGCTGGGGAGATGGTTTGATAGTCTAAGCACCAAGGTCCCAAGTTCAATCCCAGGTACTGCACATGGCGCTGCACCACAACCAGGTGTGGTGGTATGTGCCTGTAATCCCAGTACTGGGGAGGCTGAGACAGGAGGATCTGCATAACCAGACCCTGTATCAAATAAATACATAAAAAGTACTTAAATAAATAAATATGATGCAACTTCCACTAAATTTACATAGTTTTATAAAGTTTAAAATATTTTTAGGAAATCCACTTTATTGACATAACTGTTGAATTAAGTATCACTGGACATCTATTCATGTATAAATTCAAACTCATTCTTAAATTATGTTGTAACATTCAGAAGGTTTTCAAATATATTTTTGTGAATGTGAATATATCTGATATCTCTGTGTATTACATTATATATTATTTGCCTGTTTATAAACTTAGACTCATGTACCTGTGGGGAAATACACTTTCTCAAGTTTGAAAAAGCTGAAGATCTGGGCTCATTTTACAGTCAAAATATGTTTTGTCGGCCATGCATGATGGCACATGCCTGTAACTCCAGCACTCAGGAGGCTGAGGCAGGAGAATCATTGTAAGACTGAGGCCGGCCTCAGCTCCATAGTGAACTTGCAGCCATCCTGAGCTACTCAGCAAGATCTTGTCTCAGAGATAGTTTAAAATTTATTTTAAAATTAATTTTATTGGTGCACTTCAGACTTACGTAATGATCGAATTCGTCATAGAGAATTCGTACTTGTACATGATGTCTCTTGATTTTTCTTTTTCCCCCAACCCCCTCCTCTCTCTCTTTAACCTCTGGGCCCCTGAGCTAGGCATCATGGACCATCTGGGTAATCCCTGCACTTCTGGGAGGCAGTTGAAGGAGGATCACAGGTTCAATCCTGGATAACTGGGTGCCCTGTCTCAATTAAAGAAATGGCAGGGGGCGGGGGTTGAGATGCCTCTCATTTTAAAGGCTTTAGGTCTGATCTTCAGTACCGGGAAAAAAAAGAAAACGGAAGAGGAGAAGGAGGAGGAGAAGGAAGAAGAAAAGGAGGAGAAAGAAGAGGAGAGGAGGAGGAAGTTCATCTGAAAACTCACTCTTACGTTCAGTCTGACATAAGGAAACTTTCAAAAGGAAATAATTAAAAATGACTACATTATACGTTGCTTTACACCCGTTTTCTTGACAATCTCACTTATTCCTTTACTGCTTTGTCTTTTTTTTTACATTTATGTATTTGGTACAGGGTCTCACTATGCAGCTTGGACTCATAGTGATCCTCCTGTTTTCAGCCTCCCCTGTGCTGGGATCACAGGCCTGTGCCACTATGCCTAGACTGGGTCTTTGGCTCACTCAGTAAGCCCCAGTGTGGTATGTGGTGCTGGGGATCCAACTCTAGTCCTTGCACTTGCCAAAGAAGGTGTTTAGTCTGCTAAGCTGTCTCACCCTTGATCTGTCTCCTATATTTCTTATTCATTCATTAAATTCTCACAGATACTCTGTAGCTCTCTTGCCAGGATAGCTTCACTAGTTTGTCATAAACAGAACTATGAGTAGAGAAGGAATATTTATTACTATCATTAGTATGCTTTTATCAAGTATTCCCAGGCTCTACCTTTCTAATCAGAGAAAGGTAACTTTGTCTGTGAATTTTATTACTGTCATAGTTATTTTTGATCTAGGAATGCCCCTGGTCTTCCTGAGAACAGATCTTCTTATGTGACATAGTACATATTTGTGAAGGAAATTTAGACTCCATCTCAAAACTTAGAGATGAATTTTACCTCACCTTCTGCCTAGCCTATCTGGCCACCAGGACTCAAGCTGTGGAACTGCTTACAATGTCTTACAACACTGAAGTACCCAGGATAGAATCATCATCTAGCAGTCCAAATCTATCCCTCATGCATGAAACATATGCTCTGAAATCTACACAACACGTAAGGCCAAAGTGTAGGACTTCAATGATACTGTCTTTTTACAGTGTACATAAGGAAAGGGTAACCAAAAGGAAAAAAAAAAATAATACTATACCAAAATGGTGAACATCATCTGGTTGTTGGATAAAGATGTAGGATATACTGACATTTTCAAAAGAAAGCTCTCATCACTGAGGACTTGGGTGAATGCATGGGCTTTGCATGTATAGCGTTGGGTTGTGTCAACTTGAGAAGCTAAGAGCTCAACTAAATCTGCCCAGCAAGTCCGCACCCTAGGGTGTGGAGACCGCACTCTAGAGTGACTCATCACTTTAAATGACAATGAGGAAGAGTGGAAGATCCCATACTTCCTCAGAGGAGCTCCAGTCTTCAGCATCAGCTTGGACAACCTCTTCTGGCTCTAGCACAGACTCTTGGCCTCTGCTTTGGATCCTTCAGTCTTCTACCATAGACTCATCAGTTGTCTGTCATAGACCCATCGGCTTCTTGATACGGACTCACAGGAAACACTGCAGTGGGCTCCAGACCTTGGACTGCATCCTTCAGTTTCCAGTGTGTGGATGCCCACTACAAGCTTCCTCATCCGACTCTGTGGCTGACCGTGTCTGATCGTCAAAGCCAATCCTAGAATTTCCTATACATTTGTATATCCTGTATTATATCTGAACCTCGAGTAAAACCCTGACTGATACGTCATCTTTGTGCTGTGTGAAAGCTCAAAGAACAAGGCTTCCTTTGAGCCACAGCAGTCACCTCCTGAACAACTTCCTCTTCACAGTGGTCTCTTGCCATCCTCTACCATACTGACAAGACCACCTTCCTAGATATTGTTAATCCCTATCACCTCATTATGTATATAATAAAACCCAAATTCCTTCAAAAAGGTGACAGAATAATGAGGCCACAAGTTGCCAGGCAGACCATTGTTCACTGTCTCCCTCCAGTCCCTGAGTGCCTGGGAGGTCAACAATTGGTGTTGAAGATATTCGTAATGTTTTGATTGGTGGGCAGCTCCACGCATGCTCTGTCCACTCAGAGAGAGATGTGAACCACAAACCAACTGGACAGCAAGAAGCAGATTTCAAATTGAAATGAGTGGGGTAAACTGTTAAAGCACTACCTACCTTTCCTTCCTTCTCTCTGTCTCTGTCTCTCTGTCTCTGTCTCTCTGTCTCTCTCTGTCTCTGTCTCTGTCTCTGTCTCTCTCTCTCTCTCTCTCTCTCTCTCACACACACACACACACACACACACACAGTCAAAATCTATTGCAACACTTGGAAACAGGGAAAGCACCAATAACAGACGATGTCAGTTGGGAATTGGAAGAAAATAATGAACACTGATATGTAAAATCCAGTAGAGTTGAGGATTCTATGACACATATTAAAGAGAAAGAATTCATAAAATTTTACAACATTCAGCCTTCTAGAAAAAAATCTCAGTTTGGGGCCTGGCAGGACGGCTCAGAGTCTAAAGCACCTGCTTGGGAAAGCTTGGGCGGCTGCAGGGACCGTGGTTCGATCCCTGGCACCACATGCTGTGCCAGCCCTGCCCTCAGGGCGGGCTGAGCCGGCCATAAAACTAAATAAATAAATAAACAAACAAAAGTTCTGAAACAAGAAAATAAAATTTAAAACAGAGAAAAATCTCAGTTTATTTCAGACTGAGACACTATTATGAACAGACTAGTGACCTGGAAGATCAAACAAATCCATTTTAACAGAATCAACCAAAAAGGGAAAATGTGGAAAGTGTGCAGAAGCAGGAAAAATACAGGATAGATTCAAATGTTTTAATTTAATAATGATTCCACACAGCAAAGAAGATACAAGGTTGTAGTAATGAAAGCAAAAAGAAAGAAAGGAAAGAAGAAGAAGAAGAAGAAGAAGAAGAAGAAGAAGAAGAAGAAGAAGAAGAAGAAG
>PVJA010009172.1:51607-61787 GCA_004027025.1 Myocastor coypus | reverse complement strand
TAGGCCCAGCGGCACAGAGCTCCGGATCGGTCAGCAATGCCTATTGTGGATGGTGGGGAAAGGCTGACAACGTGTATGGTGTCTACAGCACCACAAGTCAGAGGGCCTGGCATCGGACCCTCCTCTGGCCAAGCGCGTAACCTCCAGCAAGCTCCCACATTCAGATTTACAGGCTCACCTGTTCCAGCCCCTGGCCTGAATGTCACACCACTGCAATCACAAATGGCTTATCCTTCTCCCCATAGATTACTCTGTTTCACATATTTTTGGATTTGCTTTGACTGGGATGCCCATTTGGCTTCATTTTATTTGTTTGTGTTTGTGGTACTGGCGATGGGTCCCAGGAGTGTCCCATTTATACTGAGCAGCATGTATGTTGACATAGGGTCTCCCTAAGTTGCCTCAACGTGCAGTCTCGTGCCTCAGCCTTCCACGCAGTGGGGGTTATGAGCATGGGCCAACACACCTCGCTCGTCTTGTCTTTCCTAGTCCCAGGTCTGAGCTGGGCAGTGAACCTTCAGGCGGGACTAACTGCCCAGGTCAGAGTGCCCCAGCATCCTGGGCATCCTTCCTCTACCCCAGGGCTTGCCAAGCTTTCTGTGAAAGTTCAACAATAAACTGAGCATGGTGGTGCACGTCTGTAATCCCAGTGTTCAGGAAGCTGAAACAGAATGATCAGTGTGAGTTTAGGGCCAGCTTGGGCTACATAGTGAGTTCAAATCCAGCCAGAATGACCTAGAGAGATCCTGACTCAAAGTTTCAATCATAATGTCACAATTACTAAATTCTGCTATTATATCACAAAAGCAGCCATGGTTGTATTGTATAGATGAATAAATACAGTGATGTCCCAATAAAGCCTCATGTACAAAATGGGACTGGCTGAATGTACCCTAGGAAGGTAACTTTCCATACTAAAATGATCTGTGTACCTGTCACTCTCCCCTCTAGTTTGTGAACTGAAGGCATGTAGGGATCTGTAAATGTAGGGATCCATTGATCTTACTGAGAACGGTTCAACCCCAGGGAGACACGGCAGTAGGATCAGAAAGATAGACAAGACGAAAAGTTGAGCTAGGTGGTCACCAGTCTGCCTGATGGGTGAGACTAACTCAATGCACACACAAAAGGTCCTTTATTTATACTGGTACAAAGTTTGCATCCCATAACACAAGGCTACCAGCAACCAATAGCATCCTGTCTGAAGCAGACACGATGCTGTTCTCAACCCTGGGGTAGCTTTCTGCTCCAGGTAGGGAAGCCCAGTCCCAGCTACACACACTTGATCGATTTCCTGGCTTCCTGTGGCTCCCAACAAGCACAGAGATGGGGCCTTTTGTGATTTGCGCCTCCTGCCCCACTCAAGCCACAGAAGCTTCTTGATTTCTGAAGTGTCAGCTGTGGAGAATTAGGATAGTACTGTCCTCACACTCACCCTACAGGGCTATGATATGTGTTAGTCACTTTCTCTTCGTTGGGACAAACACCCAACACCCACTACTTAAGGAAAGGGGTCTGTTTTGGTGCATGTAAAGGACAGCAACTCCTCCCAGACAGAAAGCTTTATGAAAGGACGAGCAGGGAAGGGAGATCCATGCTTCTGGGTCATGCCCCGTGGCGCACCTCTTCTGACCGGACCACCTCCTGACAGCAAGTCCGTGACATCCCCACGCAATCCAGTCTTCTTCCCACAGCGCCACCCATGAACACATCGCAGGTCGTCCCAATCCCTGGCAACCGCCATTTGACTGCTTCTCTGAGTTTAGGCTGGGCATGTAGAGGAAAGCATGCAGCCTGCGTGCCTGTAGGACGGGCTTATTTCACTTCACACAAAGTGTTGCATATGGCAGGATTTCCTTCTTTTTAAGGCTAAAAAAAAAAAAAAAAATCTTCACGGAATGTAGGCAATGTGTTTGCTTTATGTCTTCATCTATCAAGGGACATTTTGGTTGTTTCCTCATCCTGACTATTGTGAATTGTGCTGCAGAGAACGTAGGGGTGTAGATGTAGCTTCAACACCCTGATTTCAGCTCTTTTTAACAGGTGTCCAGTAGTGGGGTTACTGGATCATCAGGTTCCATTTTCAAAGTTTTGAGGAAATGCCATACTGTTTTCCATATTGGCTGAACATTCCCGCCAATTGTCGATAACGAGAACATGTGTTTCATATCTGTAACTTTGTACATATGTATCATATTTTGGAGAACAATGCTTCAAAAATAATAGGCGTTTAGAAAATGCTTACGGTCTTGAGCCAGTTTCTTCCTCCGGATTGTACCTAGTGAAGAACAGAAGGAAACAAGAAATGCGCCCCCTGCTGCCCCGCTGCCCTATGAATGGCTGACCTTCTTGGGAGTCAGTCCTCCAGCTTAGGAGAGCACAGTGCAAGTGGCACTGTTTCAGCCCTAAGGGATATTGTGCATCTACTGTAGATAATAATTAGACAAAGTTTTCAATTTGGGTAACTATAGCGACAAAAAATGTTTATGATAGATTACTAAGTGAAAACATGAGAGGGAAGTTGAGTGAGATTTAGATAACTTATTGTTATCTTTCATTTTCAAGATTGTAATGGGACAGATACTTGGTCACCAGAATGTGTCCTTACCTCAGATCTAGTTGATCAGAGTTTGCATTTTTGCTAAGTTGTTCATATATATGCACATTATGGCTTGTATTAACTTTTTAAGAAAGAAATACTGAATGAGTTTCTTCATTTTGATCTACAAGCCACTCTAGAAGCTGTGAGCACAGGAGTTCTGATCTATGTCCTACAGCTGAGGAGGCAGGATTGTAGTTCAGTGACTCCCTGGTGATAGGCAGTATAGATCACTTGCAGAGCTGTCCCTAACCAGAAGGCCACTGCCCAGTCCCGGCTCCCTGCAGCCTGCTCAGCTGTGTTGATGTTCCAGGCCTCCAACCTATGGCCTGAAGTGAGCCATTTTCTGTCCCCTTCCTTGGGCTCAACAGCACAGACAAGAGTGAGCAGGGGGCTTACCTCAGGAAGAAGGCAGGGGGAGGCCCCTGAGGGCAGGCCTCTCTCCCCTAATGTCTTTAATGGTTGCCTGACCCTCAGTCCAGGATTCAGTGCTGTGAAACTCCTTGGAGTGGCAGAGACAGGAGTACACAGAGGACAGGAGGACCCTCATGCTGAGGTCTGAAGCCACCCGAGCTTTCATCTTATCCCATTTACTCCAATTTTCAAAGGGAAAAACTGACACAGATTGGGAAGTGGCCCAAGCAACAAATCTGGTTGTTATAAAAGGTGTGAAAGGCTGGCCCAAGGGGCAGTCCAGGTACAGGGTCAGGACCATGACTGTGAGCACCCACAAAGAGACTGTGAAAGAACCTTCCTCTTCCCTCCTGACGGGGAGTGGAACATTCAGAGCACTCCTGCAGATCAGGCCCATTTGTGCTGTGACATTTTTCTGTCATGTACCTGGTTACCCTGAGACTTCTTCCTGTGAGAGACATGCTTGCCTTCCTGTCCAGTATGTTGGACATCTGTCCCATTTCTACCACCTTCAGCCCCTGATAAAACAGAATAAGGGTCATCTAAAAAGTGAGTTTAAAGAAAGAAAACGAGCACTCAGTCTACATAAAAAACACAACTTTATTTCATAACGACAGTATGATAGGGATTGTGCTACTTGCAAAAACTCTTTTTTTTTTTTTTTTTTTTCTTTTCTTTTTTGGAACCAGGGATTGAACTCAGGTCCTTGTACTTGCCAGGGCTATCTCCCCAGTCCCTCAAATGCTCTTTGGAACAGGATTCAGAGCCAGATTTGTTCAGAAGACAATTTCACACTCAGATAAAATGTTAAAAAATATTTCAACTACTTTAAATTAGTCTCCAGGAGGACTTCTATACAACACCCAGGAAATGAGAGGATCATTAAAGTACATGACTACTCAGACACAATTGCAGAGACGGAACAGCAGTTAATATGGCCTGGGCTCATATTGTACCTCCAAAAGCTACAGAAATTTGGTGACAGGGTAAGGGTTTATGGAACAGTATTTCATCAGGTGATGATAGCAGTAGCTCATTAGACATAGGGGAGATGACGGATGATGTAAGATCAGTTTTCGTCACAGCTCTTCTCTGTTAATAATGATACCTTGTGCCTTCTCTGAGTGACAGAGAGGAATCCTCATACCTGTCTAATCCCCAGACAGGGGCCATTCAAAGTTTTTAAAATATACGTCAGCATTTTATATGTAAAAAATAATGCATGTTTTACTATAAATCAGAATTCTAAATGCAAAATGTTTACACTTTGGACACTTACTATTTGAAAATAATTTCTGAACTATCTACAATAAGCTAATTTTTTTCCAGTAGAAAGACTTCCCGTAGAAAGACTTTCCTTTAAATATTCTATCTTTCTGATTTTTCCAGGAGAACCAATTTTTATTTTCTTGAAAATCTCACCTTCAGCACTGTATCACTTGCTATCTTTTTTTCCTTTTGTGGAAAGGATTCCTATCCAAATGAAAGGAAGGGTTTTTTTTTAATGTTGTGATCCCCATATTGAGAATAGTTACTGTCACGGAACACAGGCTCAAAGACCATTGAAGCATGAATTTTGTTACCTTCCTATCCTGTCTTTTAAATATCCTGTGTATTACTTTCCAATTAAAAAACAAAAACAAGTTGTTTTTAGAAGCAACAGCATCCAAAAGTGACCAGTGCATCTTTATAATGAGATCAGCAGGACAGAATTTTTTCCTTGTCATATGTCTCCAGAGACTGTCCCTCAGCAAGTGAGTACACAAGTTTCATTAATAGAATAATACATAATTCAGTGAAGGATCTGGTTATCATGAACAGAAAAAAAGGGAATGGAGAGGATTTTGCATAAGTAACATATAAGAAATACCGTCCTTTTTCATCGCACCAGCGTCAAGCTCGTTTCTGCCATCTCAAAAGCACTAGCCTGAGACCAACAGTACTACTTCCGCCTTTGCAACATGAATTCACGAGCAGTAGATATTACGGTGCCTCCATCAAGGCACCCAAATCTCCAACAAGGGAAAGGCAGGAAGGTAAGTGATGATGAGTAGAAAATGACAAAAAAAAAAAAAAAATACACTGAAAGGTTATAAATATAGCCAAGGTTTTGTCGTTCATTGCTACATTTTGTAACACTGTGCCTTTATCTGATTGGGCAATCTATGGAGCTTAGTTAGATCCACAAGTGTCTGCCTTTCACTAAATTTGGAAAGTTTTCAGGCATAATTTCTTCAGAAATATTTTCTGTACCATTTTCTATCTCTTATTCTTTAACTGGTTCAGATACACTTGTGTTAGACCTTTGATCTTATCCCACTTGTACATGTGTTTCGTAAACTCTTCTCTCAGTTCTGCAAATCACTGATTTCTCTTCAAGCTGAGTAACCCTATCTTCTGTCACCTACAATCCACCATGAAGCCTGAGAGGAAAAAGCTGTTGCATTTTTCTGTTGTATGTGATTTAGTTCTAGTTTTTTCATTTTTCAAAAAGTGCTATTGAATATTTGCTAGTTTATTACAAGCACATTTTCCCTGTGTTCTTGAGTGTATTTATAATAGCTACTTTAACCCTTGCCACATGATCCCAACATCTTAAGCATGAATTATTTTTTCGTTACTTTGGAGTAATTGTGAACTATGTCTTGGATCTTGTGAGTGACATGTGGCAGAGAGAGATCTTCTGTCACATTTATCCAAAGGTCGTTACTTTGGTCCTGACATTAACATGGTTAACACATTTCCATTTTTAAGACTTCATCCAAAGCAGGCACCAGCTCAAGTGCCTGTTTAGTTCTTTAAGCCCCAGCTGAACAATTTAGAGTTTATCTCGTGAGTATGTAGTTCAGAGCCCAGGCAGAGACTTAGGCAGTTTTATACACAGAAACTTGGGGATCCTTTTCATTATCTTTCTCCTTTCTTAGGCCCTTTCTGCAACCAAGGGGTTCCAGAGTCTCTAAATTACAGTTCTTCAAAAAAAGTGATGGCACATTGAGTCTGGGCTAAGATATCAAGAGCTTCTGGACTGAGGGGTAGGGTGTGGTGAGAGGGGAGAAAATGATCTTTCTTCCCAGGACAGAAGAGGAAGTTTGAGAAGGGAGAGGGACAGAGCTGGATCCTGAGGAAGAAGGGGAAGGGCAGGACACTTAGGGAGGGGCAGCTTTAGGAGAGATGGGGAAGCCAGGGCAGAGAGGGCTGAAAAGTGTAGGGAAAGCTAGGAAGTTGCTTCCTTCCAAGCATTTCACTTGACTCCCTAAACTTCATAATTATGCTCCATGCAATGTTGAAACCATGTAACTATAGATAGAGAGTCTTCAATTAGGACATTTGACTTATGATGTATTTGCTTTACCGTGATACGAAAGCAATTTGCATTCAATAGCAACTGTTCTTTGAGTTTGGAATTTTGATCTTTTCCCAGGCTAGCTCAGTGTGGCCAGATCCCTGCTAACAATGCTGAGCAGGACTATACCCCACAGTTCCCATGCCGCTATCCAGCCACAGAAGTGGACAGCCCATGTTCCCATAGACTGCACTGCTAAGCGGTGACATCTCACTGGGTCAGATGAGCTGAATGCATTTTCCACTTACATTTTATTTGTATTGAGACTTATCTCATATAGGATGTAGTGGTTGATCCATTGTGTCAAATTGGCTGGATGACTCAGAAGCCCAGTTCCCTGTTGGTGGCAGTCCCACCCTGGGGTACAATTGGTTCCTCCCTGGAGTGTGACCAGGGCCTGCCTAAGATATGATTGGCTCCTCCCTAGAGCAGGATCAAGGGCTCATACTGGGGTATGATTGGTTCTACCCTAGGGCACAATGGGCCCATGTCAGAATGACTGAGCATAAAGAGACTTTTTAAAGGGCTGAGGGAGGAGTCAAGACTTCACTTCGTCGGAGAAGCTTCAGTCTTTGCATTCAGCCTGGACTTCATCATCTGGCTTGCAGTGCAGACCCTTCAGCCTCTAGCTTGGACCTTTCACCAGACCTTGGGACTGAATTCTTCAGTCCAGAGCATGCAGATGCCCTCTGCATGCTTCCTCATCTGACTCTGTGGCTGACTATTGTAAGCCAATCTTATAATTCCTTATAGGTTGTATATTTTATGTTAATATCCATTCCTTATATCTGTTCCGTTCCTCTAAGTAAAACCCTGACCAATACATAGGTAAAGGACCATCTGCATAGTAAACCATTTTTGCTCCCATTTTTATGTGAATATCCTCGAAAAAAGTATCAGCTAATTATGCTTACAAAATAACTTGGAAAGTTTTAATAGTGTGCAACAATACTTTTTACCTCAAAAGATATCATAATATTGTCAGTTCACAACTCTACTCATTTGAATCCCAGACTGCTGAATGCTCCCTATGTGGCTCTGACCTTATCTTCCTGAGACTCAATTTCCTGGCATAGGGAATAAAAATGATAACAACAATGACAGTTATTAAGAATTCATATAATGTTTACTAGGCATTGTTATATGTAGTTTATATATAATAATGTAATACCTAACAATTCTGTCATGTAGGCACTATTATTATCCCTACCTAAGGAGTAGAAACTAAGGTATAGAGAAGTTAAAATATTTCCTCAAGGTCAAGTAGCTAAAACTGACAACCTGGAGTTGATTGCAAAATAAGGTATTCATTAAGTGACAACTGATACTATTATGCTTCAGTTGCTTATTTAAAACATTATTTAAAGCAAGCATTGCACAAGGACCTGGGATCTTGACCCTAAGCAACCCTATACTAGTTAAAGAGCTATGCCATTGAAGAATAAGCAAAGAAATATGAAATTACAGCTTAGGTGTTATGGAGCAAGCAAGCAAGATGTAGCAATGCTTAAGCCTGGCGATAAAGGATGTCCTCTCGAGGAAGGTGACATTTTGCCTGTGGATCGAGCTGCAACAGCATGAAGAGAAAAGTAAACAGGCGGAAGTCTTTAAACACACAAGACCTGGAAGGTTACTACAGCAAGGAGCAAAGTGAGGTAAGCAAGATGAAGAGGTGCCAAAGTACGCAAGGACTATCAGGCTGTGAGAAGGAGGTCGAGTTCTACTCAAACGTATTGGAAAGTTCTCGAAACCACCGAAGCAAAGGTTTGTTTTAACATGGTTTGCATTATAGTTTTAAAAGATCACCCTGTGATGAGGAAAATATACTGGTGGCAAGGGCAGGACTAGGAGAAATGAAATCAATTAGGACCGTATTTACGTATTTTAAATAAGAAATAGCTGGAGTTCTTTCCAGCCAGCGCCGAACGATGGGCATCTCTCGCAACAACTGGCGCAAGCGCCGCAAGACCGGGGGCAAAAGAAAGCCCTATCACAAGAAGCGGAAGTATGAGTGGGGCGCCCTGCTGCCAACACTAAGATTGGCGCCCGCCGCACACACACAGTCCGAGTTCGATGAGGCAGCAAGAAGTACCGAGCCCTGCGGCTAGATGTGGAAACTTCTCCTGGGGCTCTGAGTGCTGCACTCGGAAAACAAGGATCACTGATGTTGTTTACAATGCATCGAATAACGAGCTGGTCCGCACCAAGACCCTGGTGAAGAACTGCATTGTGCTCACTGACAGCATGCCGTACCGACAGTGGTACGAATCCCACTATGCCCTGCCCCTGGGCCGAAGAAAGGGGGCCAAGCTGACTCCTAGGAGAAGATTTTAAACAAAAAACAATTGAAGAAAATTCAAAAGAAGCATGACGAAAGGAAAAAGAACGCCAAAATCAGCAGTCTTCTGGAAGAGCAGTTCCAGCAGGGCAAGCTTCTCGCTTGCATTGCGTCAAGACCAGGCCAGTGCAGCCGAGCAGATGGCTGTGTGCTAGAGGGCGAAGAGCTGGGGTTCTAGCTGAGGAAAATCAAGGCCCGGAAAGGCAAATAAGCTTGCCCTCCTGGCTTAACTCATGTAATAAAGCTGTGTATTGTTCTTAAAAAAAAAAAAGAAAAGAAAAGAAAGAGAGAAAGAAAGAAAGAAAGAAAGAAAAGAAATGACTGGAATGCGAGCCAGATAGATAAGAAGCCCCTAGGCAGAGAATAACCTCTGAGCAGAGCTGCACCAGTGGAAAAAGAGTGGAATCTTGCCAGTAGCTAGGAAGTATTGTGTAAGAAATATTAACATAGCCCCTCTGTCCTCTTTTCTTCAGGAAAATGTGTATCCAGATGTTCTCTAAGAAAACACCTTTAAACCTCACTGACGACTTCCTGCAGGGCTATCCCGTAATGGAACCTGAGATTATGCTGAGTGGCTTACAACCAATCCGAGTTTAACCCCTGTCCTGGGCATGTTGCCCCTGAGCCAAATCACTGTTACTGTTAAAGTTCAGTTGCTCCTTGAACAAATGTTTACCAAGTGCATCAGGTAAGGCAGGTGGTGTGCAAGGCGCTGTGTGCACAATAAAGATTGAAACCCGATCCTTGCTCCAAGCAACTCTCAACTAGAGAGACGAGGAGACAGGGAATCTCTGCTGGTTGGACAACCCAAAGTGCCTGCCACAGGTACAACCAAGCAAAAACCCAAGAGCTCATTCATTTATTCATTCATCCATTCATTCATTCATTCGTTTTTTATGTAGTTGGTGCAGGGTCTCCTTATGCAGCTCAGACTCATAGTGACCCTCCTGTTTTCGGCCTCTCTAGTGCGGGGACTGCAGGCACACACCACCATCCCTGGTCTCCCAAGAGGTTTTTTTTACTGGTTTTACCAACTCATGGCTTTCACTTCATCAGATCCCTACACACATAACATGCTTCAATCATTGTCGCTCCCGCTGGTGCTCTGCAGGCCCCGCCCCTCCCCAATGTGTCATTTGGGGGTAGCGTCCATCTGTATATTTTGCTCACATTTAGTCCCCCTATTTTTTTTGTTTGAATATGTTCCATTTCAAAACATCCGAACGTGGGTGTCCATCAGTTCCAAGCCTGGAATACCAAAGAAAGTTTCAAGCTTTACATATTTTTTTATTCATTTTTATTTTGTTATTTTTAGTTTTTTTTCAGATTTCTTTTTTTTTCAATTTTTTTATTGTTTAAATTTAACAATGGTTATATTACATATTTTCATCATCAGATCAGTTTAGATTAATACATATAGGTGTATAAGATTGATCAAACAATTAAACATTAACCTTTCTAAATCCACATTACTTTTTTTTTTTTT
>PVJA010009172.1:0-51507 GCA_004027025.1 Myocastor coypus | reverse complement strand
TTTTGCAATTGCAGTGTGCCACCAGTGAAGCTTGTGATGTTGGAGGCTATTGAATCTAAGCCTTCTAAAGCTCATCTCACCAATCTAGCTCTGCATTCCATGCATTTTACATATTTTTTTAAAAGTTCAGTATTCTTTTAAAAATGTGCTTGAGGGGCCTGGTGGGATGGCTCAGTGGTCTAAAGCGCCTGCTTGGGAAAGCTTGGGTGGCACCACATGCTGTGCCAGCCCTACCTTCGGGGCAGGCTGAGCTGGCCATAAAAATGAGTGAATAAACAAAGGTTCTCAAACAAGAAAAAAATAAATAAATAAAATAAAAAATTCTTTAAAAAATTTTTTTTTAAAATAAAAATGTGCTTGATTGTTGCCTGCATGCTAGATCTTGGAAAATTTTGGTAACTATAAGTGAGAATTCAAGTGGAGCACGAGAGACCAGGAAGGTGTTAGTGAGAGGATCAAGATTCAGTTTTACAATCTGGAGACCTGATTATCCACACAGTCTGCCTTTGCAAGAACAGCTGAGCGCAAAAGCCGGAAGGGAACAGGCAGCGCAGCAGTTGGGAGCTGTCACTCACTTCGGCCCAGCTGCCTGGGACTTCATAGTGGAGAGGAATTGGGAAGGCTGGGCTGTCACTAAGGGGCCAGCAGGAAAGGGAAAGAGAAGGCTTTCGTTGTTTTTTTTTAGACACAGAACTGCACGAGACCACTTTTTCATCCCAGGTAATCATGCTCTGGAAGACCAAGGAGGACACGGTTAGACAGAGCCTGGCAGACCTAGGAGTGCCAATCTGCAGGTCTGGCTTGGGAGTCAGAGAGAACTGAGGTCCACACCTGGCTTTGACCATGGGACAGCTCCTTATTCTCTTTGAATCCTGGTAATGGAGTCACAAAACTGATATCTACTCTAGAGATGTACGATGGGAGATGAGAGGATATGAGAAAGGAGGGTCTGTCAAGACAGCTCAGCAGACTAAAGCGCCTGCTTAGGCAAGCTCAGGCAAGTGCTGGGATGGCAGTTCCATCCCAGCACTACATGCCACACCAGCCCCGCCCCCAGGGCGGCCTGAGCCCAAAGTCTGGGCATAGTGGCGCACACCTGTAATCCCAATACTGGGGATGCTGAAAGCAGAAGGATCACCATGAGTCCAAGCTGCATAGTGAGACTCTGTAACAACCAAGTAATACATACATACATAAGAAAAGAGGTCAGTGATGTCATTCAATGACACAGAAATCCGCCTGAAGTTGCAGCAATATAATTGCCAAAAACCGGGAGATCTAAATATCTCACAATAGATCAAACAACTGAATCACAAAGCAACTGCATAATTGAATATCATATCACCACTTTTAATTATGTTCTAAGGAATCCATCAGAGACATATTTAACATGTAAACTGATGTGAACAGTCCAGGATAACACATTCATATAATGATGATTTTTAAAAGGAAAGTGGCTATTACTTGAGTTGAGGGATTATAGATATTTTTGTTTCCTTTAGTAATATAAACAGATTTGTAGCTGTCTACATTTTCTATGATGAAAATGAGTTGCTCTTATAAGAACATGAAAATGTAGTTGGAGATCATAAATAATGATTATTTTCATGTCAGTGGTCACTGCCTTCTCTAGCGGATTGTTCCAATTTGCTGGTCCCCCAGATCTACCTGTGGCCTTGCTCCTGGGAAAATGGCACTGAGCCAGCAGAAACCAAAGCTATGTACCTAGATGGATTCAAGGAGTTTTTCTTCACTCCTTTTGGGTGCTTTTGCCCAGCTGGGTGTGCCTCAATCTGAGAGGAAGTCCATGTCACCAGAAAAGAATTTCATTCTCTGCAGCAAAATGATGGCTTGGGGGGGTGGAGGGGGGAGGGGGAGAAGAACATGAGAGCGTGCTTCTCACAGCTTCTGCTGGACCGGCTCTCCCTCCTCCCTGGAACAACTCCTCATGGAGGTGCTCCTGGTGGCCACCCTGCTGCAAGACAGCGAGAGTGTGGGGCCTCCAGGTGCTTGGAGAGGCCAGCTTGCCCGGAGCCCCAGCCTGGACCCTTGGCTTGGCCTTATGGAAGAGTCACGGCCCACCTTTGAGCCTCAGCTTCTCATAAAATTGCATGCACCTGCTGCTCTGACTAAAAATCCTTTGAGGGAGGACCTACAGTGCTCTGTTCTGTCCTAGCCACAGGTCAGCTTCTAGCTCAGTTCATCTCTGTGACTAAAACAATCAAAACACTCTAAGTGACTTTTTCAGTGTCATCCATTGTTGGCAGTTACATTTGTAAGAATGGCCCTTCAGCATATCTATTTCTGAGGGGAAAAAAAATCTACAGCAAATGTGGGGATTGCTAGGATCTGATAAATCCAGATGGTAATGGTGAATAAGTGGATGGAATCCCATAATATCCACATTAATTTCTTTAGTTCTTGATTTTTCTCATTCAAAAGACAATCCACTTCAGTGAATTGTCCTGTGCCTTCAACAAGAATTGTTACGTAAAAGGCTTAGTGTATTTCTGCCCTAAATAAATGTTAATTTTCTTTCAGCTAGAGGAGTGAAAGGAGCTCTGGCGTAGTGGTACCCATCTGGAATCCTAGCTCTGGGGAAGCCAAGACAGGAGGACCATTGCAAGTTAGAGGCTAACCTGGGCTATGAAGTCAGTTTAAGTCCAGCCTGAACTGCAAATCTGTCTTTAAAAGACAAAAAAGGAGCCGGGCGTGGTGGCACACACCTGTAATCCCAGCACTCGGGGAGGCTGAGGCAGGAGGATCAGTGTGAGTTCGAGACCAGCCTGGGCTACAAAAGTGAGCTCAAGGCCAGCCTGAACTGCATAGTGACCCTGTCTCAAAAAGACAAAAAAAAAAAAAAAAGGAGAATGCTGAAGAGAGGTGAAAGGTAGCTATCAGTGGTCCTTGCTACTAAAACCGGAAGTTTATTTGAAGGATCTGGCCACGGTCACCTAGCTGCCATCCCACTATGGTATATGCCATAGAAATGTGCTTTTCAGTGGTAAAAGATTGGATCAGAAAAAGACTATGCATTGATCTTGACTAATGTCCCACCCAAGCGATGTTAGAAGCCTCCAATACTAATATATGGAATATATATAATCAGCTGTGTGTCCATTTACCTAACACGGATGCTAGGTATTATACCAGAGACTAGAAATTATAGGATGAGGAGATACAATGCCTACTGGGTGTGCGACTCAGTGGCAGAGCATGGACTCACCCTCAGCATGTGTGAGGCCCTGGGTTCAGCCAAGCCCTCAGGACCTCCTGAGCCTCCCCAACGAAAATGGAGAATGATCACAAAGGATTCACCTTCTAGTATAGGAAAGAGGGAGGGAGGCAGAGCAAATTAGTACACCATCATGCAGCAAATACTAAGTTAATGGCTGCAGGGAAAAATAGAGCATCTACCTACACTTAGCGATAAAAGGTAGCTATGCCACTTTAGTAAGGAGATCTACAACTCTCATAACTGAAGTTTAAGAAATAATAAGAGGGGCACGGCAGGATGGCTCAGTGGTCTAAAGCGCCTGCTTGGGAAAGCTTGGGCAGCTTCAGGGACCACGGTTGGATGCCCGGCACCACATGCTGCGCCAGCCCTGCCCTCGGGGTGGGCTGAGCCGGCCATGAAAATGAGTGAATGAACAAACAAAGGTTCTGAAACAAGAAAAAAATAAATAAATAAAATTTAAAAAATCTTAAAAAAAAAAAAAAGAAAGAATAAGAAGGTCCTGTTTGCTGAAAACAAAGAGGCACTGGCTTCATAAAAGATGATTTTATGTAGGTTAAAAAATGATCGTAAAAATAAAGCTGAGTGTGTGCTGTCTACAGAAGCGGATGCAAATGCAGAGACGAGAGCCGGGAGGGGCAGAGCTGAAGTCAGAGTTTGCTTGGAGGGAGAAGCGTGGGAGGGTGTGAAAAGGACGTTCGCTGGTTACCCACATATTTCTGCATTTCCGGAAGATTTCAAGTCGATGACAAAGTCAGGCAGCACTTGCAGACTAGTTGTGTTACTGCATCTGCACAGAACACGGAGAGATGGCAAAGGGTCAGACCCCACATGCGCTCCTCCATCTGCTTTGGATACTTTTGTTCAGATGTCACCTTCCAAAAGTCCAACTTTAAAATTGCCACCACCGGGCCGGCGAGATGGCTCAGCGGTCTAAAGTTGCCTGCTTAGGCACGCTTAGGCAAACCCAGGGACCGCGATTCGATCCCCGGCACCTCATAAGGCACCAGCCCCACCCCCAGGGCAGGCTGAGCTGGCCATAAAATATATATATATATATATATATATATATATATATATATATATATATATGCAGCAATAATAAAATTACCATCACCTGACAACTGAAATCCCACCCCCTTCTCTGGTTCACCTAGTTGCATAGCACTTTCCATAAGCTGACATCCTATCAATTTTATTTAAAAAAAAAAAAAAAAAATTGTTAGTCTGCCCAGCTAGCATCCGGGTTCTGCAAGGGCTGAGGCTGGCGCGCGTCGGTTCGCCAAGGGCAGGAGGCAAGAGCTCCGCAGGCGATCCCTGAAACTGCGCCGTGGTCGCAGCTGTTATTTTGAATGGAAACATTGCAGATACTTCTTTTTATTTTCTCCTGTCTGCTACTTGGGATCTGAGTTTCTGTAATGAGCACATACTAATTTTATTATGTAGAAAAAGAACTCTTCTAGTTACAAACAGAAATCTCCTGGCAGATGACTCACCCCAGAGACTCACCCCAGCAGGGGGAAGCCCAGGAACCGCCTGGCAGGGGGAGAGCGAGGCCCTCCCGAGGAGTCCCTGGCAGCCTCCGCCTCTCCAGGGCAGGGACAAAACGCAAGGCAGGGGACACCGGTTCACACTGGATCTTCTGCTCCAGGTTCGCACCCCAAGCAGAGGTCCAGAAACAGATCCGCATCCTTCCATCCAGTGAACGCATTTTTTTTTTTTTTCTTTTTAATCTGGCCTCTACTTAGGTTTCAGCCCATTCTTTGCGGAGCCACTGGCTTCTTATATTCCTTGGGAACCAGACTCTTTGTAAGCTGAAGCCATACAGAGAGCAAAATCCTTCACCTGATACTTTTCTATTCAGCTATTCAAGCCTGGCCACAGATGGAGGTCCACGTGCCACGCTCTCGCATTGTGGGCAGCAGCGCCTAAACCCGGCATGCTGAATAAGGCGTAGGTGAAAACGAATCCCCGGGGGTTCCTCATTCTTTTATCTTTCTCCACTCTTTCCCATCTATTCTACTTGTAACAGAAAGTCACTGTCCCAAGGAAAGGATTGTGGAGACAGCAAACCCTCATCTCCAGCGCTGTCCTTAGAGCAACACCGGAGGCGGCCAGGGGGTGCAAAAGCTAAGGGACTGTAATTCTCAGAATGTCTCTGCTCCTCACTTGCTGCGTAATCTTAGTTACATGGTGTCACCTGTGCCTCAGTTTCTTCATTTGTTACATAAAGTTCTTTTAAAGGTTTCTGAAGTCAGTCAGATTTGTTCAACAGTGGAGGATCAACAGTGACACCTTGTGGTCCTATGTGCGCCATGCCTGCTTTCTCTTGGTCCTGCTGATGGCAGCAGGGAGCCAAGCAATCCCCATGCACCTGCTCACCCACTGGTTCGCCCATCCCTCCTGTGTCACCCTGCACCACCCTAACCACATCCCCTACCAAATTCAGACCAGTGCCTGTGTCCTTGGCTCACTTCTGGCAGGTGCCGCTAAGTCATGGTAGAGGTAAAGACCACAGACCCCAAGGTAACTGGCTCTGCTGGCACACGGCTGGGGTTGGACGTGTACGTGAGGACTTCAACCCCATATGCTTTATGGGGCTAACAACACAACTCGAAGAGGGGGAACTTAGTGGGCCCCGACCGAAGGAATATAGCTGGCGATTTGCTCACTTTGTAGGGATCTTCCCAATTTACAAAATTATCAGACTCCGAATTGCTCTGTGCCTGAGTTTCTCATGCATAAAATAAGAAAAAGTTGTTGTGAGTATTGCTCTCAAACATATAAATTATTCCCAATTTCAAGTTCTAAGAACCCACCTCTTCCAGCAATGTAAACTTGAGAAGATGCAGTCCCTAGGCTTCAGGAATTTGTTCTTCTCCAGTGGGAAGAGAGACACGTACACCTGCAGTTACCATGCGGTAAGACATGCTACCAGGTGAGCCACGTAGGCACCGAATGGCACAGTGGCCCTTAGGTGCCTACTTGGGCCTAACTAGAGAGCATGGCAGAGGAGGAGACGCTGAAATAGGAGTCTTAAAATGAATACTTGTTTGCAAAGGAGGCTCTCTAGGAAAAAATAAGAGTAGAGACATGGATAACATTGGACTAACATCCCTAATCTCAAAGCCAAAAACAGGCCTCTGATCCTACCTAATGCTTTTCCAGATATTGCCATCTCCCTGCTTCTTCTTGTAGTCAGACTTCTCAGAACTTCAGAGCCCATGCTGTCGCTGCCTCCTTGCTTCTGATCCCAGCTTCAGTCCATCCTGGCTTTCCTGCTGTCCTCCATGAGTAACTAGCCAGGGCAGGAGAACAAGGTACACCCACACCCCCGGGCCGACTTCCCTCCCAGATGCCCTTGCCATGGTGGGGCAAATGAAACGCCTCCTCACCTCGGCCTCCTCGCCTCAGCCTCCTTGCCTCGGCCTCCTCGCATTGGCCACCTGACCTCGGCCTCCTCGCCTCCGCCTCCTCGCCTCGGCCTCCTCGCCTCGGCCTCCTCGCCTCAGCCTCCTCCCCTCGGCCTCCTTGCCCTCCACTCCCTTCGCGGTGTGCCTGGCTCCCTGTCTGCTGCTTCGCGGCCTCCTGTCTCAGCTGTTCCCACTCTATCCAACATGAACTCTTCTCCTGTGCTCAGCCTTAGGCCTTTTTTTTTTTTTTTTAAAGTTTTCTACCTCAGAAGTCTCCCTCATTTTTATGGTTTTAAATATCACGTGCCTGCTCCTAACTTTACCTGACCTCTGGAATCCAGACTTCTCAACCACTGAGGTCTTACTGACATCCTACATGAAGGCAGGTGGCCCTTACTGCAGTTTTCTCCTTTGTATCTGTTCCTGGCTAGAAAAAAATCTCACATTTTCAAGGAAATCCTCCTTCACTTTCTTCAGTGACATGTTTCATGGTTCAGAATTTAATTCCCATGTTTTCAAGTAAAGCCATTTTTACTTTCTTCAGTTTTATATGTTGCATGATTAAGAGCTCTTAGTGAGTACTCAAAAGATATTTATTTACTGAATGACCAAGTGAAACTTAAATAAGCAAATTGTTTCAAATGACAGAACACATCTGTGGCTTTGGTTTTTTTTTTTTTTTTTTTTTCATTGCTCAGTCAGTTCAGTTTGTTTTGCCGCATGGCAACCTCAATATTCCAGAGTGTGATTTCAGTTTTAATTGTGCTTTGGTGCAGACTCTTACCCTTTCCTTTTTTTTTTCTTTTTTTGTGGGAGCAGGGTTTGAACTCACGACCTTGCACTTGCCCAGCAGGCACTTGCGCCTCGGAGCTATCTCCCCAGCCCCTTAGACTCTTACCCTTTTCTACTGGCTGGTTTTTGCTTCACTCAGAGATTTTACCCATGAAGTCTCACTGACAAGCTTAAGCACAGCATTTCATTCTTGATTATTTGGGGTTCTTTATCAGTATTCCTCACACCAATTAAAAATGTTCAGGAGATGTTGTAGCTGTAGCAAACCATGTTACAGCCTAGTATTCCTGTTCTGGATTCTTCTGACAAACACATATGATTCCAAATATCCAGGAGTCAGAGGCAGAGGAATGGTCCAGACTATAGAGGGGGAAAGTGGAAAGCCATTCCTGGCCTCACTCCCGGGCATCTCGGTAAATGAAAGCCGTGGCGAACATACCCAGCTTACACACACACACACACACACACACACAAAAAAAAAAAAAAAAAAAAAAAAAAAAAAAAAAAAAAAAAAAAAAAAAAAAAAAAAAAAAAAAAAAAAAAAAAAAAAAAAAAAAAAAAAAAAAAAAAAAAAAAAAAAAAAAAAAAAAAAAAAAGGTCCCTTTCTACTGGGATCCATTCCACCTTGAAATCCTCAATGCAGAGGAGCTCCTGGGATCTTAGGGAGCTGAGAAATGGAACAGCTCCATCTGTTCCGTAGTAAGGGGACCGTTAGTCATGTGGAATGAAAAGTTGTTTTTAAAAGTAAACATCTATTCCAATTGTTCGGGAAAATTTGCGAATGTTTATAAACTGGAGAAGGTCAAGAAATAGTTTTGTCTCCCACATCTTCAGCTAGTAACATTGACCAAGTCAAACATGATTAGCATCTCAAGTTGAGTTCTAGCCCCAGGTCTGATAAACCGCATGGCCCTAAGCCAATCACTTTATTTCTCTGATCTTTCAATTCCTCCTCTGTAAGATGAGCAACAGAAGGGTGGACCAAGATGGTGGGGTGGTAAGTAAGCAGCAGAGAAACAGCCTCTCCGAGTGTTGCCATCCAGATGCTGGAATGTAGCCACATGAGGAGGACGACAGGGAAGAAAGTGGGGCCACTGGATCCAAGAAGGATCTGAGGTGCCCACACACAGAGTGAAAGGAACAGTTTCTGTGAAGAGGGAGGAGATCGCTGTTGGCAACTTCTCCCTGAGAAGGGACTCACTGTGCAAGAGGAGTGATTCAAACCTGTGGAGTAACCGATGGTGACCCTAGAGGCCCATGCGGATAGATGCGGCAGTGGAGGGCATCAGCGGCTATGAAGGGCGGCTCTAGCTGGCTGTGAGTGCTGAGGGCTCAGTTGTCCCACGCAAGACAGCAGTTGGCTGTGAGCCATCTTACAGAGGGGCCAGCTGAGCTCAGAATTCAGAGCAGCTTCGGGCTCCACCTAGCGGCTCCCAGCTGAGCTCAGGTGCATAGAAGGTGTGTTGATGGCTGCAGCAAAAGTAAAAGTCTGGTCTTGGCCTGAAGATGCAGGCCTGCTGCAAGTATCCACTACCCCGCCAAAAAGCTACTGCTGGCTTCCTGGGATAGATCAGCATGGTGTGTGGACTCTGTCTCCACACGCTGTCTACCAGTGACAGCAGAGACAAACCTGGAAGTGGTCTCTCTGTCTCTGTCTCTGTCTCTGTCTCTGTGTCTGTCTCTCTCTTGGCTCCCCCTCCCTCCCTCTTTCCCCCTCTCCCTGTGACCATCATTTCTAGATTCTTTGTGGATCTTGTTTTGTTCTTTTTACCTCTTAATTCCCTCTCCCTTCGGTCTTCTACACCAGTTTTCCAGTAAAAGTGTGATCCCTTTTGTCTTACAGCCTTACTTCTAATCTCTTCCTCTTCTTCTACCTCTCTATGTTTTCATTATACTTTCTAAGTTTTAATCACTGAATGTAAAATTGATACAGAAGCACTTATATATTGCATATAATTTTCTAGTCTGTGTTATACTTTGTTATATAACTACAAATCTATTTCATATGACCAAAGGTGGCAAATAACGGTGACATCAGTTTGCCATTTTCTAGGCTGTGATAATTGCTCTGAAATGGCAACAATGAAGTAATTGAATGATGCTCTGGAAAAAAATTGAATCAGAAATAATTTCCCAGATAACTGCAGAGATGGTGGTCCCAATGAACACTATGCATAGTGACTGTAAAGTAGAAATGGACAAAAGCATAGAGGAGCTGAACAAAATTCTGGGACTGGTAAAAGCTCAGCATAGGAAAGAATTGGAAACTACAAGGCAGGTTCAAGCAGATATCCAGGAGAATAAAAATTCCACTGAAAGTCTCTACAGCAGGTTAAGCTAATGTGAAGACAAGATCTTACATACAGAAGACAGGCTTGTGGTTAGCAATCATGAAAAGAAAGATTTCCTTTTTTCTCATTAATTTCTTTGTTTTATTTTTTATTTTTACAACAAACTATACATTTTTTATGCAGCACATAGTATTTTCTCCAAAATATATCACAAATTAGTTCACAAATCCCGATTATGTAAATATAAGCGCATCACCATCTCCCCATGTTCACAAGACAACTGTGCAATAAAAACAGAAATCAACCACAGAAGAACCCACAGAAAATGGAGAAGTGCCTGAAAAACCTAATCATATATTCAAGAAAAAAAATCAAGAAAGAAATTAAAGAACTTCTGGAAGACAATGGAATTGCCTGTACACCATACTAGGAACCTCTGGGAGACAATGAAAGCAGATAGAAGGAAGTTCATTTGTAACAACTGGCTACATAGGAAAATATAGCATGTTTAAATGCATAATCTAATGGGAAAGTTGAAGATACTGGAGAAAAAAAAAAATGGCAATTCTGGTCCAAACTGAAATTAAAGGAGGAAATCATACAATTTAGTTTTGGTAGTTTGTACCTATCAAGGAACTTGACCATTTCTTCTGTGTTACCAATTCTGTGAGAGTAAAGATTTTCCAAGTAGGTACTGATGATCTTCTGAATTTCCACAGGATCTATACTAATTTCATGCTTTTCATTTCTTATGGCTTGAATTTGAATTTTTTCTTCCTTCCTTTTGATGAGGTCAGGGAGGTGTTTATCAATTTTTAAATGTTTTTTTATTACTTTTAATAAGAAATAACAATATGATAGTTTTGAAACACAGTAGTACATTCACAATAATTGACACATTGCATATTGTTGTCCTCATAATAGCTATAGAGCTCAGGGTGTAGACATGATAAATTTTCTGATTGATATTGGTAAGGAAAGAAAAATAAAGAAAAAATTTCTTCACCTTGAACTGAGAGGAAGTAGTTGTATATACAGTACAATGTTCCTTATTTGCACTGGGTTACCAGTGAAACTGACAATGTTGGAGGCTATTGATTTAAGCCTCTTACAGGTCATCATACTAATCTAGTTCTGCATTTTATGCCTCATAATTAAGCTTTTCTGCTAGGTGATCAAGGGCAAATTAAAGCAAGACCTGTATAACAAAACATTCATCTTTTGTATCTTCCAAGGTCAAATCCCCTCAGGATTAACTTTGGAACTATGTACAGTGCTTTGTAGAACTGTTGTCAGTGTCAGCCATCAGGATGAGTCACGGCCATTGCTTGGCCAGTTTGCTTTCTGTGAAAGCCTGAGAGAATAATTTTTTTCTCTAGACTCTCCTTAGACACTATACTTCATTTATCCCTTTCCTCTGAGGCCCCATAATCTCCTTGACCAGTGTTAACAGCCCCAATTCACCAGTCAAAAGAAACAGACTGGCAAAGTTGATCAAGAAGCAAGGCCCAACAATATGCTGGATACAAGAAATACATTTAATTCAAAAAGAAATCTATAGAACAAAACTCAAGGATGGTGCTCTGCTTTGTGTCTGGTTGTCCTCCCAAAGCCTCATGCAGTCACTGGGCAGGCTTTTAGAGTTTGTGATTAATTCATGATCCAATGCTGGGATTATGGATGTGAGTCCTACATCCACCCTGGGGTGTAATCTAGAAAAATAAAAGCAGGCTAAGCTAAAAGCTCATACAAGGGAGGAAATTATAAAGATTAGAACAGAAATTAATGTATTGGAGACTAAGAAAACAATAAAAAGAATCAATGAACCAGAGTTACTTCTTGGAAAGATTAAATAAAATTGATGAATGCTTAGTCAAACTTACAAACAAACAAAGCAAAGACTCAAATCCACACAATTAGAAATGAAAAGGGTGAACTCATAGCAGACTTGCAAAAATCCATAAGATTGTCTACACCTACCTTGAAAATTTGTATTCTGATAAGATGGAAAAAAGAGATGGGTTGGGCCAGCAAGATAGCTCAGCAGACTAAGTGTCTGCTTTGGCAAATTCAGGTCCCAGATGCTAAGGGCCCTGCCTCTGGGGCCTGCTGAGCTGGTGACGGAGTTCAGATGTGGTGGTGTTCACCTGTAATCTCAGCACTGGGGAGGCTGAAAACAGGAGGATCACTATGAGTCCAAGCTGCATAGTGAGACGCTGTACCAAATACATTAAAAAAAAAAAAAAAAAAAAGTGGGTAAATCCCTATATATGTATGAACTACCAAAGCAAACTGAAGAAGATATAAAAATCCCAAATAAGCCAATATCAATCCATGAAATAGAAAATATAATTTAAAAGCTAGCAACAAAGACAAGTCCAGGCTCTGATGGATTCATTGCTGAATTCTACAAGAAATTTAAAATTTTATAAAATTATTTATTTGTTTGTTTGTTTGAAACAGCGTCTTGCTGTGCAGCTCAGACTCCTACTGATCATCCTGTCCCAGCCTCCCCAGTGCTGAGATAACAGGCATGTGCCATCATGCCCAGTTTCAGTGGCTGGCATGGCATGAAGTACTGGGGATTGAACCCATGTCCTTAAGCTTGCTAGGGAGGTGCTTAGGCCATTAAGCTAAGCTATCTCTATAAGAAATTTAGAGCAAATATCTCACAAACTTGAAAGGAAAGCAATACTCCCAAATTAATTCCTGGAAGCAATCATTACCCTAACACCAAAATGAGAGAAGGACCCAAATAACAAAGAAAACTAGAGGCTAATCTACCTAATAAACATAGATGCAAAATCCTCAATAAGATACTGGCAAACAGAATGCAGCAAATCATCGAGACTATATACACCATGACCAAGTAGAATTCATCCTAGGGATACATGGATGGGTCAACATGCATAAATCAATAAATGTAATACATTGTATTAACAGAACCAGGGACAAAAATCATATGATCATCTGAATGGATGCAGAAAAAGCTTTTAACAAAATCCAATACCTATTCATGATAAAAATTCTACAGAAAATTGGAGTAATTGCTCTTTATCTCAATCTAAGAAAAGCCATCTATCACAAACCAATAATCAGAATAGACTAAATAGACAAAAACTGGAAGCTTTCCTTATAAAATCAGGAGCAAGACAAGGATTTCCCCTTTCTCTACTCTTATTCAATGTCTTCCTGGAATCTTTAGCCAGAGGTATTAGACAAGAGAAAGAAATAAAGTGAAAAATGAAATGAAAGGAAAAAAATTAAATCATCATTATTTTCAGATGACATAGAAGACCCCAAAATTCCATCAAAATCTATTAATTTAATAAACAAATTGAGTGGTATGGCTGGATCCAAAGTCAATACTCAAACATTAATAGCAATCCTGTATATGGATAACAAATTCACTGAGAGAGAAATTAGGGAAATGACACCTTTTAAAATATCATACAAAGAAAAAGAAGTACCTAGAACAATCCAACGAGGATGCAAAAGACCTCTGCACTGAAAACTATAGTACTGTGAAAAAGGAAATTAATGAGAGTATCAGAAAATGGAAAGATATCCCTTGTTTATCGATAGCAAGAATCAATATAGTGAAAATGGTCACATTTCCAAACTGTTATACAGATTTATACAATTCCAATCAAAATTCCAATACCTTATGTCACATAATTAGGGAAAACAATCCTAAAATTCATTTGGAACAAGAAGAGAACTAGAACAGCAAAACCAATTCTGGATAACAAAGGCAAGGCAGGGTCCATTATAATCTCTGACTTGGAGTTATCCAATAAAGCTACTGTGATAAAAAAAAATAGCATGGTACTAGGAAAAAACAGACCTGAAGATCAGTGGAACAGATTAGAAGAGATAGAAAGAGCTCCAGACATACTCAGCCACTTTATCTTTAACAAAGGTGCCGAACACAATCCCTGGAAGAAAGAGCCTCTTAAATAGGTGGTGCTGGAAAATCCTTCTCTGCACAAGCCAAAGATTAAAATTGGGCCAATATCTTTCACCATGCACTAAAATAAATTCAAAATGGATCAAAGATCTAAATATTAAAACAGAAACATTGCTGGATGTGGTAGTGTATGCCTGAGCACTTGGGAGGCTGAGGCAGGAGGATCATTGCAAGTTCAAGACCAGCCTGGGCTACAAAGTGATCTCAAGGCCAGCCTGAACTGCATAGGGAGACTGTATCTCAAAAAGACAAGAAAGGTCTGGCTAGGTAGCTCAGCAGACTAAAGCCCCTCCTTAGGCAGAACGCAGGGATCAGGGTTAAATTCCCAGCACCACCCTGCCCCCCAAGGCACGCTGAGTCATGAATTGAGACTGGATGTGGTGATGTGTGCCTATAATTCCAGCACTTCGGAGGCTGAAAACAGGAGGATCACTGAGCCCAATCTGTGTAATGAGACCCTGTAGACCCTGTAACAAATACACAAAAATAAGAGAGAGAGACAGAGAGAGAGAGAGAGAGAGAGAGAGAGAGAGAGAGAGAGAGAGAGAGAGAGAGAGGCTTATTAAAAAATAGAAACATTAAATCTGCTGAAAGATAGAATAGGTAAAACTCTTGAAGACATTGATTGGAGTAGGCAAAGACTTTGTGAATAAAATTCAGATCACACAGGAATTATCACAAAGAACCAACAATGGGAACTTATCTTCTTCAAAAGCATTTGCAGAGGAAATGAAGAGACATCCCACAATGTGGGAAAAAATGTCTGTCAGCTGTTGTTCAGACAAAAGATTACCATTGAGAACATCTAAAGAACTGAAAACAAAACAGAGCTCCTAAATGTAAAGATCCAATCTAAAACTAAGGCATCTGATATGAATAAACATTTCTCAGATGAAAAAATATAAAAAGCAAATAAATATATGAAAAACATTCAACATCACTGGTCATTCAAGAGATGCAAATTAAAATGACAGTGAGGTTCCATCTCATCCCAAAAAGATTGGGTATCATCAAGAAATTAAACAATAAGAAATGGTGGAGGGCCTATGGGAAGGAGCCCTTCCCCACTGTTGGTAGAAGCATACGCTGGTACAACCACTATGAAATCAGTGTGAAGATTACTAAGCTAGATGTTCCAGCGACTCAGTTGTTACCTTTTTGGGTATCTTCCCAGAAAAATCAGAAGCATCATACCGCAGTGATAGGTGTGCACTCATGTTTATAGTAGCACACTTTGTGATAGCTAGATCTTGGAAACAACCCATAGGGCCATCAACTGAGGAATGGGTAAAAAAGATGTGGTCTTTTTATACACTAGAGTACCACTCAGTCATGTAGAAGGATAACCTGGAGACTTTTATAAGTAAATGGACACAACTTAAGACTATACTCATAAGTGAAAAAAAAGATGTACATGTGTAACTGTCACATTATAAAGAGTAAATAAGATCCAAAGTGTACCATAAATATTGTAAAGAGGGAAGAAACTGTACAAAAGGAAAGAGAAACTGGGATAGGGGAAAGGAGAGAAGAAGGAAGGGAAATACAAAATAGATAGTTAAACTAGTTATACTAGTAATTTTTCTTAGTTTGTTAAAAAGAAAGGTTTGTGCTCATACTGTTTAGACAATTAAATGCGTATATCTTGTGCTCTGAGTAACTAATTTAAAGATAGCAATACACAATGTATTAAGCATTGTTACCCTCCTACTGTTTCATTTCAAAATGTTATTGTATTTATTTATTTATTTTTCAGTAATCTATGTTCACGGTCCCTGCAAGATCAAAAGCTCCTCAAGGCCAATAACAACAACTATGGCAAGATAAAGTGCTCCCCAATCACTGTGAAGATTTAATCAAATTGTGCTGCCAAAGGCAGAGCGTGATACCTAGTCAGAGTTGTGATGTAAAAATAAATGCTTTTCTATCCCTTGAGACAAAGAAAATGCCTAGGAGATAGAGCAATTTTCTCCGATAATTTTTACTTCTTAGCTTTAACTGTCAGGGATAAGCAGACCAGCAGCCATGGGCCTGGCTTGTGGTCTGCAGAACTGTGCCGTTATCCTACAGTATGTTTGGTTGTCTTTATACCTGTTCTTGGAGCTACTAGAGTGCCTGTTGTATAATATGGCTGCATAGTGTTTGCTGACTCGAATTAAACTCAGCCTGTACATGGTTGCTATCCATGGGTGGCAATGAAGCATGAAGCATTTAAAATGTGACTAGTTTAACTTTTTAACATAGCTAGTTGAATTTTTCTTCTAATGACAAACAGACAGCAGGTTTTGAAGATATAGTATAAAATTTTATTAATAAATGTTACAACGCGGTCAATATTTTTATAGTGATTATATGTTGAAATTATAATACAATACATTGTATACATTTGGACAAACAAAATGCATTGGTGGAGTTGAGTTAGTCTGGTGCCCTGCCCCTGCCATCTGCAGTCCTAGGGAGTGAGTCCATGCGCGCTCCACTGAGCTATAGCAACATCCTCAGCTCTTTTTTATTTGGGGACAAGGCCTTGCTAAATGGCCCAGAGGGGCCTTGAAGTTGTGATTCTCTGGTGTCAACCTCCTGAGCTGCTGGGATTATGGGTGCACACCACAACACTTACTATCCTTGTATTTTTTAAAATATGATTACTGGATGTCTTTAAGTCACTAGATATGTTTAATCTAGGTAGTTTTAAGTGTATAACTTATGTATTATATTTCCACTAAGCAGAGAAGAACTAGACTATACCACCAGCTGGCTGGAACGTCTATTAAACATATCCAGACGTCTTTCTCTGAGCCTCGTAGCTTGGGAAATTCATACGAAGGTGTTGCTTCCAGTTGTAGCAGACTAAGATTTTGTGAACTTTAGGCTACATATCTGAGGAGAATACTGATGAAATTGCTGCAAGAGGTCAAACAGTTTTATACAAATTGGCGTTTACTCTGTATAATAAGTGTAAATGGGCAGGACAGCTTTCCTCATTTTATAAATGAAAAAGAGAAGATCCACAGAAGGTAAGAGGTTTGGCTAATGTGGCCTGTCTACTAAGTGACAGAATAAGATGGAACCCTCCCCCCATCTTGTCTGGTTGTGAGAATTATCCGAGCCAGTATAGGTGACTGTCCCATGAGGCACATACTTTTCTATTTTGAAGAATCATATTATCACTGCAGTCATGGAAAAAAGGTGCACAGGAGGCTCCCTGCAGACTGCAGAGGCAGCCTCAGTGCCGGTCAGTTTCAGTTGATTATTGACACCCAGCAAGAAAGGACTGGGGGGCTTCTAAGAAGAGAAGACCAAGAGCTGGGCAAGCAGGGGTTGCTGGTGGTTAATTGTTCACCAGCTCCAGAAGATATGGCTGGGAGGATCCCACAGAGGCAGAGTGAAACATTGACCAGCTCTGATTTAGATGCAGGAATGTGTGGAGGGGAGGCACACAAAGGTCAGGGGAGCAGGCCGGCACCTGAGACAGCTCCCATGGGCAGAATTTCTCTCCCAGAGAATAAAATAGGGGAGCAAAAGGCTCTGAGCACAGAGGGGAGGAAAGGGCCTCTGGCCCCGGAGTGCATTTATTTTGCCAGCTCCTACAACCATTTCCAGGACCTGCTTGGAGAGAAAAAATAATGAGGTCATGTTTGGCTCTTTTAACTCACCATACAGGAAAGCAGGGATCAGGGAGCGAGGCATAGGAAAAACAAAGAACAAATAAGATATGGCTCCTGCCTCAGAGCCAAGCTGGGAAATGTACTGACTGGCTTGGAAGGCCCTTAGCCCCGGGTTCAAGTCTTGGTGCCACTTCGCTATGTAATCTTAGGCAAGTCAATTACTCTCAAGAGTCTCCGTTTACTCAGCTGGAAAAGAGAAGTAATAAAACTTTCCTTCAAGTGATGTTACAGTGATTACAGGACAGAGGGAGAGTGCCTGGCTCCTAGGCCAGCACTGCTGAGTGAAAAGTAAGAATGACAAAACCATCACTTAAAAGCATACAAGGCCTCGCCGTGCGCCCAGGGAAAGGCTCGAGCTTCCTTCAGTCAGGACCCAGCTCATCCCCACAGCAACCCTTGCACTCCTGGCCCCTCCGCCCACACCCCTCCCTTGACAGCTCCTGATCTGTGACACTTTTACAACTCACGTCCTGGATGCAGAGGTTTGGGTGTCCCTACCTACCCTACCTTGTTTGGAGCCATTAAGTTACCTAGGGGAGATGGCCCTGCAAAGGCCCTCTTGTAACCCCAAGTTCCCCTGTTCCCTTCTTGGGCTTGGCCCTTAGCACTGTGGGCTGTACTTGCTCACCATAGACATTTCTTGACAAGGAGTATGCTGCATTTCTCTTAAAGCACAAAACAAAAATTTCCTGGCTGGGTGCCTGGTTTCTGTTATTTAGACCCAGATTAAGTTTCTCTTGGACTGGTTTATAAAGCTCTTGGATACTGGACTGCAAAGTGATTTACATTTTCTCTTGGCAAGAAATTATCCAACTGAAAATTGCCTTGAAAAACAACTGTTTAGCTGAAGTTTATGCATGGCGTGTGTGTGTGTGTGTGTGTGTGTGTGTGTGTGCGTGCGCACGCACATGTGCACATGCACATGCATGCCTGTGTATGCCTGTGCCTGGGTCTGGTCAGGTTATAAGTTTCTTCTCACTGGTTGACAAGCTTCAGGAGTAGAAAATAAAGAGCAAGGAAAAAGTTTTACAAGTATGCCAACCTTAACAGTAACAGGGTTGCTGTGCTTGAGTGTTAAATTTGACTCTGAATTCTCAGGTACTGGAGGCAAAAACAAAAGAAAACCACATCAGGCCTGCAGCTGTTATCTGTAGAAAGGCGGGTCCTTTTGCCCCTCAGGGGTACATTAAGAGTATCACAACTCTCTTACTGAATACTTGCTGCACGCGGCAGTATGCTTAGTGTTTGTGGCAGCCACTCGAATGAGGTTTTCATTTTATAGCTGACAAAATTAGACTCACAGAGGTGAAACTTCCATAAGACATTCTCCAGCTTAGAAGAGTTGGAACCTGAATTATTACCTAAGTATGCCTTCCCCTAGCTCCTAATCTACCCTGTTTCTTCAGTCTATGACAGACCAACCTTAAGCAATGTTCTGATGGCAAATATACTACTTCATACATTGTTTGACATTCAGGTAGAAAATTTTAAACTTTGGGGTTTGCTCGGTGTCAAGTTCAAATGGGAAATGATTTGAGGCTTGGAGCTTTGCCTCATCTCCCGCTTTCCCATCAATAAGTAAATAAAACTGAATATATGTTGAGTCTACTGTGCAGGGCACGTTGACTTTTCTTGTTAAACTTCACAAAAACTATCTGACACAGGGTTCTCATAAAGGGTTGTTGTTCACCAGAAGTCACATGAAGAATTTAATAAAAGAGGACCTGTGTTATGAAGAAGGCTGTATGCCTGAAAGAGTCCGTGAACAGGACGCACAGGAGGCTTCAGAGAAGAGACCAGAGGGAGAAGCAGGGAATTAGAACCCTGCCTGCAGCTTCATCTCCAATGTACTGTCCCTGAACTTCCTTGTTTCCCAGTACAAAGATTTCCATTTGGGTTACTTTTCTAGATTTTGACTGGTAAGTGTGGCAAAAGGTCTGGGCATTCTGTCCTCCTTTGCTCCTCAGCCATCAGTCTCCCTCCATCTATTTAGGGCAGCCTCCAGCTATTCAGGGTTGTTCATGAAAAATCTGCCTCATTGTAGGTCAGCACGGCTGTGCTAGACCGTGTTTCTCTACAAAACGCTGATGTGCTTCTCCTCTGCTGTAACCTCTTCCAGCTCTTGAATTATCTTGGAGTCAAGGAAAGGGGAGTCTACTTATCAGGGTCCCTCAGCCTTGAACAAGTGGCCAGGTAGGGCTACGAAACATCATCTCGCCCCACTTCCCAGATGGAGAATTAACAGAGCCTCTGGGTTCTATTGCCAAACTCTTTGAGGTCTCAGACGACCCACCTTGGGGTGGCTCACTGTCAATCCCAGTCAGAGTGCTGGAGTCCCAAGATACAAGCAAGAGTCTGGAGAGATGGCGGAGGAAAGGAATCAGGGCTGAGCAGATCCTCAGGCTTTCTAATGCAGGTAGGTATTTCCTCCTACTTTACCCAGGAAGAACTGCATCACAAGGAGGAGGCACCCCCTCAGCAAATAGCTGAGCTGAAACTCATCCCAGGTCTGATTGAACTTAAGGCTGTGTTTTTCTCCGAGTCACGAGGCTGAGGCCAGGGATTCTCCAACTGCCACTGAATAGACAAGTGGCATCACAAGTTACAGCAGCGGTTTCTCGGGCCGTGAGGCACAGTTTCAGTATCCTCCTATTCCAGCAGCAACCCCTTTCCTTCCCCACTCTGGTCTGCTGGAGGAATGTGGGGCTGCAGAGACTGACAGAAAGTCCATGGCATATGGCGCAGGATGTCTCCAGATGCCCTTAAGTCACTGACTTGATCTTCAACTCTTTGGTTATCATTTAGATTTCCCATTCATTTAACATATGTAGAAATTATCATAGAACGTATATTCTTATTATGTGTAGTACATAAAACACATTGCACATATTATACTATGTATTGATGTAGAATACATAGGTTTTATTGCTCCATCAATTGGTGTCTTGACTGTGTACCACATGCCGGGCACTTAAAACCACAAATCCCCCAAGATCCTCAGCTCCCATTGTGAGAAGTGCAAATTGAAACTCTGCTGAGGGTTTTCAGGACACGTGGAAGTGACTGCGACAGGAGCTCTGCCCTTCCTCTAGTGCCTTGCATCCCTTCCCTGGAGATGGGGTTTATACTTCACGTTTCACCAGCTGGTCCCATCGTCAGTGTTTCCCACAGGATCTGGTAGCTAAAGTGGTGCCCAGGAAAATTAGCATCACTGCAGGTCTGACACATTTTATTGCAATCTGGGCAAAGTGACCACCTTGGCTCTTCAGGTGCCACAGTATTAAGCATTCACGGTATTAAGGTTGGGTTGAGCAAGAAGACAACAAATCTGTCAGGCAGCTGGAGACTGGCAGGGCACATTTTGTGGAAAAGTATTACCAAGAGTGGGTGTGGATTGGTGAGGACAGATAGGCCTTCATATCAAGAGAATAACCACAGCGGTAGAGCCAAGGCCATGACTCTACAGTGACACCTCAGTTCAAATGTGTCGTTTACAGGTCAGGTTGTCGCATCCTACTGGACTGATGGGACTTGCTGATTAGCACAGGCACTGGTATTGCAATGTGAACAGTGTATCACCAGATTCCCAGGGCAAGTGTTTCCTCCTAAGAAAATCCATGTCAGTCTCCTAGTTTGCTTCTTCCTGAGAGATTTAAATCCCTTAAGAATTTAAGGCAAGTATGGTAGCGCACAATTGTAACCTCAGCACTCGGGAGGCTGAGGCAGGAGGATTGCCACACGTTGTAGTAGGCCAGCATGGGTTAAAAAGTAAGTTCAACGCCATCCTGAACTGTATGATGAGACTCTAGCTCAAAAAGAAAGAATGTCAGGACTTCTTTTGCAACGACAACCAAAAAAGAACTTACAGCTCACCCATGAAGGGCATAAAATAGAACCTCCTTTCCTTAACAAACAAACATAATTAGGTGATATCTCAACCACTGGGAAAAGATTAAAAGAAGACTTACATGGTGATCAGTGTAGGTTGAATTATCTGTACATTGGGACACATCACTGTATAGCAGTGATAAACAGTGAGACTGCTGAACTCTACATGGAAACCTGCCAAGATAAAGCCATGAGCAGAAAAAGCAAAGGGTAAAACACTGAGCTAAAATTACATTAGCAGCACTTATAATAGTATAGTGTTTGGGCTACTTATTGCTAATGGTAATTATATCCATAATAGTATAATATAGCATTCACTAATATAATAAAGTATAATGTAATGGATGACATTTGTAAGATTGCAGTATGTGTACATCTTTGTGTGTGTAGACATATTGCGTGAATATATGTATGTGTATGTGTATGTGTGTGTACCTATATAATCTTGTATAGGCATAACCCAATCAATGGGAAGAGAAAATCCTAGTATTGAGAGGAGCCATTCTGTGTCTTTTAACATGGGGTGGGAAACTAGGCAAATGACATGAACAAGGTATGAATAAAACTGTCATCAGAAAGTCTTTTGAACTAAGTGAATCTACAACCTATTCAAAAACTGAAATAAGTACATAATTTTTAAAACAACATCGTGATGAATGTTAGAAGGGAGAAGCCCAGGGTGGCCAGGAATGGATAAGAAGGGAAATCATTGAGCCTGCGAGTCTGGGTGGCATCCCCACAGAGGTAACTTTTACATCGGGACTGCAAGAATAAGCAAAGAAGCAATGGGTGATGAAGGGCTGTCCAGAAAACTCCCCGGCTCCCTGGCAGGGAAAAAAAACAAAAACAAAAACAAAAAACCAGGATGGCTGCAGGACAAAAAGCAGGGAGGTGGGGAGGTAGGGAAGGAGTGGGAGCAAAGCGGGGCCCGCAGAGGAACAGGCTGTGGTGATGAGGCCTGCACTCCCCCCTAAGGGCAGTGGGAACGCTACTGCAGGGCCTGCAGCGCAGAGTGGGGCCACTGAGGCTGTGTGTCCCACAGCACGCTGGCAGCCTAGGAACAGAGGGGGCCGGAGGAAGCCAGAGTGGATGTTGGCAGCTCACTCATCTGACAAACCACTCTAGAAGACTGGCAGTGTCTTGTAAGTTAAACATACACCTACCCTATGACCCAGCAATTTCATTCTTGGGTATTTATCCAACTTAAATGAAAACATATGGTCCCAAAAATATTTGTGCTAGTATTTTATAGCAGCAACATTTATAAGAGCAAAATTTATGCTGAAAAAGATTCCAAAATTGCTATCAAAAGATGAACTGATAAGCAAATGGTGATGTGCTTATACCTTGGGATACCGCTCATGGAGAAAAAGGAAAGAAATTCTGGATGCATGCAACGTGGATGACCCTTAAATCCAGAAAAAACAATCAGAACCAATATTGTCACAGTCTATAATTACATTGGTATGAATGAAATCATATACAAAAATGCTCTATGGTAATGGAAATTAAAGGTAATTACTCAAGAAAAAGAGACATTGACTGCAAAGAAAAATGCCCACTGTTGTGGGGCAGTGGAGAAGTTTAAATCCTGAATATGGCATAAACTCACCAAAGGGAGGCTAGGGAAATAAATAGCTCAGCAGCCTAGGTGCTGCAAGGCAAGTGCAAGGTCCCGAGTCTGATCCCAGGTACAAAAAACAAACAAACAAACAAATCTTCAGCAAAGGAACAACTGGATGCGTATTCTTTATTGCATGTCAACTTTATCTTCATTTTAAAGCAAAGTAGTGAACATCGAGGAAAAATAGGAGGCGGTTTCAATGATGGAGGCAAAGCTGGTGGTACCCAGGTGCCTCACTGTGGTAATCAAATAATGTTAATAAGGGACTGAAGTGGAAAGTTTAGTGTAAACCACAGGCTTTGACCCTGTGCAAAATGTGAAGTTGGAGAAAGTGAGGACTTAGCCTATCTTCGCCCCTATCAAATTTTGGAGGTGACAGGCCCTCCAGAATTCCCCCTGAGGCAGTCTCACTTATTTGCCATGAAGGCTGGAGGGTGATTAATCATGGTCTTCTTGTTGGTTTGTCACAGCTTGGCAGGAAATGGATCCAGTGACTGCTGAGATTCATCAGAATATTTGACCTTGGGGCAAAAGGAAGGAGGGGCAGGAGCTGCTTTAGCTGAAGGAAGTTTTCTACTGAAAATTAGGCTTTCCCAAACAAAAAATGCATTCAGCTGCTGGACTTCAGTCTTGAACTTTTTTTTTTTCTTGAATAATTAGGACTTGAAGGATATAGCAAAAAGGAAGCAGACTGTCAGCTCCTGAGGCAGAGACCCTAACGATCAGTGACACAGGCCACCCAGGGTTCAGGAGAGCTTGCTGGGAGCGCAGAGTATGTGGGAAATAGCATCGGTTGCACGCAAGCGTCGGCCTCTAAGTGCACAAAGCTTCAGCAAAATAACTGGGCCGTCCTTCAAATCCACCAAAAGCCACGGAATAGTTGGTCACTCCTATTGAACGGAATTCAACGTTTTAAACGTATTCTTCAACGTTAATAAGTCTCTAGTTGTTCGTTTCACTTTCATGTTTGTTTCTTTACCCTTTTTTTTTCTTTTAAAGTCATCTAGAGTTTGTTTTCATTGTTGGCCACCGAGATAGCATACAGTAATAAAATCAGGACCTTTGTCCTTATCCGTAAACTTCAAAACCATGCTCTCAGTGAGCATCACCTCAGACACTAGGATCCAGGTTTTACTGGTGACAGCGGGAAGCTGTGCTGTGGAGGGGATGTGACCAGCATAAGAAGGGAGCAGGGAACGTACTTCGCATCTGCCACATTCTAGGCTAGAGGATAGAGTGCCGATGACCAACACAGACAGAGGCCCTAACGGATGCCAGGAACGAACGGTCCACTGGAAGCGACGTGTGCACAAAGCACCTCCACAGATGAGAGGGAAAGTGAGGTTTAGTGAGGCCCCGGAACTTGCCCCAACCCAGGGATGGCGAGCAAGACTCTTAGCTCTTTCCAGGATAGCAAACAGCTGTGGTACGTGGCCATAGGCTCACCCCCGCTGTCCTAGCCTGTTATGAGATGGTGGAGCCCATGCATGGATTGTGCGAGACTGTGTGCATATGTGTGTGTGCATGCGTGTGTGCATGTGTGTGCATCGTGTGTGCGTGTGTGCGCGTGCACATGCTCCCATTCACTTTCCACGTGGCAGGTGAGCCCTAACTCTCATGGACAGAAGTCACAGCAGAAATCAGCCCTTCGGAAGACAGTGATTGGCTTACAGGGCCGGAGAAGAACATGCCCTGCAGCTCAGAAGAGGCTCTTCCTCTGGGAAAGCAAAAACCCAAGGTAGGAAACTTGGCTGAGCCTCCTGAAGGAGGGCTGGGGGCCCGTCAAAGCCTGTTTTGACTTAAGTGGAAGAGATCCAGCGTGAGTGTAAATTCGAGACCCTGTTTGCTTATGTCACAGTCTATTTTTCAAATTGCTTTCGTATGTCCTATTTCATTTATTTCCCCCACTTCTGGATGGGAAAACTGAGGCCCAGGGCTTGAAAGGAGACATTCATTGTCACTTGGCAAATCACCATTAGAGCTCAGATGCAAACCTTTGTCACCTCGCTGCGTCCCACTGCTCTGTTCAGAGCACAAGGGTTATTACTGCTCTAACTCAGTGGATCAGGATTGCTTGGACTGATGCATTCTGGTGATTTGACTTAGCTCCTGGAATTATTTGGGTAAATATCAGTCTCACCTCCCTTTGCAGATATATTTATCCTCTTCTCAGACTTTTTTCCTGCATTCCACTTTTCCTCCCCTTTCATTCTTTTCTCCTCCCTTTTTCTGTTAACCTCTCATTTTCTTTTCTTTCTTTCTTTTCTTTTTTTTCAACACAAGGTCTTGGTATGTAGTTCAGGCTGACCTTGAGCTTATAGCAATCCTCCTGTCTCGCTCCCTGGAGGGCTGGGATCACAGGTGTGTGACACCACACCAGCTCTCTTCTTCCTCTTTTTTTTCCTTCTTCCTCTTCTTCTTTCTTCTCCTTCTCCTTTTTAATATTTTATTTTGAAGAGCAAAAACAGGAAAAAAAAAGAAATGGGGTAACATACAACAATGCATATGTTACAGATTTTCTTAACAGGAATAGCCAATTAACGATGATTATCACATTATCTATTTTTACCATCAAATCTGTTACTCAGATTAACAGATATAGTTATGCAAGATTGGAGAAATAATTGAACATTGACCCTTGCTTTCAAGAAATCTCAATTTTTCCTTGTCTTTTTTAAAAAATTATTTTAAAGAGAGTATACTAATTGATAAGACATTAGGAACAGTACACATTTACAAGACCAAGATGAGAGGCATTCAACCATGGGCTTTGTGTTACACATTGCTGCCTTTGATATAGGTGCTCAGATTGCAGATATCCGCGTGCAGAGTTAGTAAAGGTGAGAATTCTAAACATTAACTGCTGTTTTCAAAAAACTGATGGAAATTATGAGTCCGATCACCTCAGCCATCCTGCGTATGTCCTCGCGTGGTTTTCCTCCTCTTTTCTTCCCTCTCCTCCTCCTCTACCCACAGAAACACGTGCCTTATATTCGGTTGATGTCATCTGACTGTGAATATTTTCTTCTGCATCTTTTTGTTGTCCGGTTTCTATTGACAGGCTAATGACAAGGACCCGGAGGCCCCCTTATCTCAGGTCAACTAGTGAATGCCTCTAACCTCTTTTTCCTTCCCCACACTGGTTTCTTACCAGAAGGTCACTCCCAGTTTCTCAAGATAGTGGTGGTTAATCAATCACATTCAGGTCATCAGCATTACAGCCGATAATATTAGGAGTGGGAGAACTTTTGGGGAGGAGCCTGAACTATCCCAGGACTACGTGCTTAGCAACAGAGACCTGATGGATTACTTTTTCTAGAAGCTCCCAAGGTCATTCAAGAGTATCTTCTAGCTATTCTTCACTCCTGGATTTTCACTCAAAACAAAAAATACACACAATGTAAAAGCTGAAGTATTTCTCAGATAATCTGATAGTTGCATTGAGCATACAATTAAAAGGTATGTTTTACAGCCTTGAAGAATGGGTCTATGTGGGATCCTACAATAATTAACCCCTCAAAAAAAAAAAAAAAAAAAAAAAGAGAAAGAATTCGCATCTTGGGCTTGCTGGAACAGGATTTATGAGTATGATTAAATTACCTACATTATCTAGATTTCAGCTCCTCAGTTATAAAATAACAAGCCAGTTTATTCTTCCAATAAATGCTTATTAAGCATCTACATTGTGATAGAACTTGTGCTAGAAACTGAAAAGCATTTGGGGGGAGTTGAGGCAGTATCTTGATATGTAGTTCAGGCTGCCTTTGAGTTCTTTATGTAGCCTATGCAAACCCCAAACTCATGGCCATCTCCCTGCCTCAGCCTCCTGAGAGCTGGGATTACAGGTGTGTGCTACCACACTGTCTTAAGTTACTTTTTACTCATTGCTGGGACAAATACCTGACACCCAAGATGAAGGAAGGAAAGGTTCATCGAGCTCACAGTTACTGGAGGTTTTGGTCCGTATTTGGCGGGCCCAAGGCTGAGTGGAACAGAGCAGAGAGCATCTAGTTCATGGTGGCAGAACAGCAACAAAATGGTGACAGAGGCAACCAACCAACCAGGGTAACAGAGCAATAGCATGAGTCCGTCTCTCTGTCTCTCTTTATATTACATTCAGGCTCTTTGCTTTAGCCTATCTGCCTTAGGCTACACCCATAATCCCGGAAGTACTTAGACCCATAATCCCCTCAGTACTAAAACACATAATCCCAGGGATCATGAATCAAGTCTTAAACTCTAGAAGTCCCCACCCCATGATTTCATGAGGCTTTGGGGGGACAACTAGACACAAACCCAGCTATAAAATATTTTTAATAGATAGACATAGTGCCTGTTTCCGAGGGTCTCAAAATTTAGTGGAAGTAGATGTGTCGTAGGGGAAGGTAATATAATATTTTGAAGTAATGAAAAGGTATTATCTACAAAGAGCTATGGAAGAACAGAAGTGGAAGCAACTCTACCAAGGAGATTATATTTAGAGTTCTTTGCTAAACTTAAAGGATGTAAAAGTGGTGGTGGGGGCGCTAGGGAGATAGCTCAGTGGTCTAAGTGCCTGCCTGCCAAGCACAAGGACCTGGGTTTAATCACCACTCCTGCATGCCGCGGTGACGCATGCCTATAACCCCAACACTGGGGAGGCTGAGACAACAGGATCACTACCAGTCTGAGCTGCATAGCAAGACCTTTTACCAAATGAATAAATAAAGATTTTTTAAAGAAAGCCTATGTGTTTGGGGCTGGTTGATCTGTTTTGATCTTCTTTGAAAATTTTTCAATAGTTGTTTTCAAGGCATCATCGTTCCTTGCCATTACCAGTTAGTTGTGTCATATACATTTTAATTATCTGGATGCCATAAAAATTATGTATTATGATCACTATTTTTATATAGGAACATTAGGGTCCAGAAAGGTTAAATAATTTACCCGAGCTCACATAGCTAAAAACTTACATGACAGGGATTTGAACCCTCTACTTTCAACTCCAGGGCTGATACCCTTTTTACTACACTGTGTGGCTTCCAGTTAGGCAGCCACTCAAGATCAGCTGCCCACCTACAGATCCCTGTGTGAAATATAATATGGGAATTCTTGTTCTAAAATTATTTAAAATTTCAAGCTAGTAACAGCAGAGTGTTAAGGGAGGCACAGGCCATTCTAAGCATGATGTCTGAGTTACCATCAGATCCTATATCCAGGCAGCCACAGATTCCTTGGTACTTGGCATCTTCTGCCAAAGACGAAAAGCGTCCACACAATTTTCAGGCCCAGTTCAGAGTGGCAGAACTTTCCTACCATCATGTTTCACATGCATGTTTCCTGGTGTTCCCCAGGAAGTCTTGTGTGCACTGCCTGGGCAGATTGTGTAGCAGTTTTACCAGAGTAGCCTGGTCCTTGACCTAAGAAACATTAACATCATCTCAGGCACAAGGGCAGCTACATAAAAATGCATAGCTCGAGCTGATAAGAGCTTTGCTCATATCCTTCCTATCAATCCAGAACCCAGGGTGCGATACAGGCACACAGTAGACACAGAACACATCTGGAAGCCTCTCCAGTGAAAGCCTACTTTTAAATCACAGAGCAGAACCTATAAGTGGTGCACAGCACAGGACAGTGAAGAAAGCCTGCTGGCTTAGAAACTTTCTCCCTTTATGTGCAAGATGAAACCAACTCCTGCCAGCCTGGTAGAGATCATCATTTTGACCAGTGATTTTTTTTTACTTTATTTATTTATTTATGTTATGTCCAGCTCAGCTTGCCCAGAGGGTAGGGTTGGCACAGCATGTGGTGCCTGGGATCAAACTGCAGTCCCTGTGGTTGCCTAAGCAGGCGCTTTAGACTGCTTAGCTATCTCACTGGCCCTGACCAGCAATTCTTAATCAGTGGTATTTAATATTCTTTGATCATAGACCCCTTCTATAGCAAGTACAGAGCATCTCCTCAGGAAAAAAAAGAATATGAAATATTATTTTATATATAAATATTTTATATGTGAATATATACAAATGTATTATATATATTATATGAATATATGTCATATATTCATATATATGAATATAAATTATTTTTTAACAGTTATTGCTTCCCTGCAATTACTCCAGATTTTTAAAAGTCCTAGCTTAGATCATGGCTCCCTTAACTATAGAATCCTACAGTGTTAGAAGCAGACAAACTTAGAGGTCGTTCCCCAAGCAATGAAGCCTGAGGTCATTTGGGATAATAAATTGCTCTGCACAATTTCAAACACCTACCACCCACACTGTTGACTCTGCCTTGAACTATCTGCCCCACACTTAATTTGCCCTGCATAAACACTGTCGCCCAGTGGGGCACTGTAATGCTACAGCATGCCAGGGTGTCAGCGAACGTTTACACGGTGCCTGGATCAGGCAGGCTCAAGGCCAGTTCTGCTCCTTGCGATGGCCAGGGGTGTCTAGGAGAGAAGAAAACACAAGGACGGGGTAACGGAACGTGACGCATGCAGTCACAGATGTCTGAGCTGGGCTTGGTGGTGGCCTAAAGAAGGACACTCTCAGCTCAATGGGATCATGGGAGAGGCCCGTAGAAGGCCAACCAGTTACACAGGGACTTGAGTGAGCAGAAGGGATACCAAAGCTAAGAGCCTTCTGGGTGAGGGGACCAGCACTGGCAAAGGCAGGGCGGGAGAGAAGGCACAAGGGCCAGAGCAACAGGAGGGAGGGTGCTGGCTATAAACAAATATACAAACACACAGACGCTTCTACCTAACCAACACAGGAAGCCCCAGGAAGCATTCAGAAATGACAAGCAGTCAGCCTAAGTGTATCTAAGAGATAGCACGCGGAGGATCGCACTTGTCCACTGAAAGCGAGCTGAACAGGAAGTCTTTCTCAGAAGTTGTTCCATGGATAGAAGGACGCGTTTCCTCTTGCAGAGCTTCACATTTTTTTCTTACTCTTAAAATAGGGCCAGGTTGTCGTGAAGAGGCCAGCGCTGCAGGAGGAAATGTCCATCAAGAGGAAAGAACAGCGCCAGGGACGCAGAAGGTGACTGCTTCGTGTCATCACTTCTCAGGATTCCTAGGCATGGGGCTACTACTAAGAAGTGCGGGTAAGGTGCATTACTCCTAAGCAAAAACATACACAAAACGAATATTTCTGGGGCCAATCAACAGTATCCCGTCGCTATTCTTCTGGATGTTTTCTTCCTCTCTTCACCACTAGGTGTCGCGAATATCTTGTTTTAAAAGAAAACAAAATTTTAAAAATGCTGACCTAAAAAAAGATAATCATTTTCCTGGTGTTCAAATTTCTCCATAACAAACATTTTGAACAAGAGCAAGCATGGCAACAGTCTGGAACTTACTTCTTGAGTAAGTTCTCCGGAGTCACCAAATGGCTCTACTTCCTCCATCTAACTGCAAAACCCATGGGTCTTACAGAATCATAACAAATAGATTTTTGTCAAAATATCTGTGGTAAATGTATGTCTTGCAGGAAATTCCATTGGGTTTACACTATTTATTTAATAGGAATAATCTCAGCGATTATTTGCATTTATTTCTGAAGGAGGATGTTTTTCCTTCCTCAGAATAAGTTCAGGAAATGGGTGAAATGTTCAGGAAGTTAGCTAAATGCTGATGTAAATCTAAGAGGAAGGTCTGTTGTTTAAAAAAGGGGGGCTGCAAAAAACCTAGGAAGTGGTTTTCTTGCTCACTTATGGAAAATGTTATACAGAATTTCTGCTTTAAAAGGAAGAGGACTAGGAAAAATGCGTTGTGCCTATGATATCTTTTTTGGTGACACTCAGACAACTCAGCCTTATGGATAATAACAACCAACAGAGAAAACTGTGTCAAGAAAGAAAATCTCGATGGGAGGCGTGACTGGGATTAAGCGTAAGCTTTCGCTGTGGAATTAAGTCAGCTATTTGAGGAGATAGATGATGATGTCAGGGAAACGCAGCGCGCTGAGGAGCTGCTGGGGCCTCACTCCTCAGAAATGATTAAACACCACTGTCTACGGCCAGGACTCTGGCTCTTCTACCAACGCATGTGGCGTGCTGACCCTTGGACGAAGCGACCATCTCGGTGCAGGGAAAGCCCAGCTCCCAGGGCTGCGGCCAGCACTGCTGCCGCGGCGGCCCTGCGTGGCACTTGTCCGCGGTGGGCCTGGCAGCGTGTGCTGTATCAGATGCTCCGCACTAACACACTTCCTTGCCTCGGAAACTCTGGAGCGCACTTTGCAAACAAAGCCCCGGCTCACCGAACAGAGCTGTGGAGGACACAGGCCTGTGTTTCCTTTGCAGATTGCCCTCCCTTGATCTGTTTCTGCGTTTATTCAAGCCGCGTGGTTTTTCATGCACGTCTCAGCTCGCCATCTTTCCCACCCACAGTCCACACAATAGCCTGGGCAACATTTTTTAAAAGCCATGTTGGTGTGAATACCTACACAGGCCGGGCCTCGCACAGGCGCGGAATGCAGGAGACACACAGCCTCCCGCCGAGGCCTTGCGCAGCTTGGCCCCAGCCCTCCTGTGCTCCGCTCCCAGAAACCCAGGCTCCACTTACACTGCAGTGACTGGAAGCTACGTGCCTGCACCTCGCTTTGGACAGCTCACGGGCACTTTATTCACACCTTTACCCCTTTCCTGTTGCTTAAGGTAGCACTACAGGTTACGCACTTCTTCCAACTTGTGGAGAGCAGTCACTTTGGGCTTCTAGAATCAAGATGTGAAAGTAGCAGGAGCAAAGGTCCAGAGGACGCAAGGCAGAGTCACTGTAACGTAGGCATTTGTGTAATGTCCTCCGCGGTATGAACAAAAATGACACATGGGCCTAGAAAGATGCTCTGCTCAAGGAGTGGGTTAGATCCAGCAAGTCACTTGTCCAACACCACATCATAAGTGAGTACCAACTTTTATACTTTACACACTAAATTCTGAGGAGCAGATTCAGTGCTAAAAGAGATCCGGTCTCTGCGCTCCGCCCTCTCTCTTTTGCTTCTCCCCGGCGTTCGCCTCACCAGTTCCCAAGAGGCAGGCCCGTCCTGTTATGGGTCAGGGGTGGGCTGGCAGCGCTTCTGAAACTGTTTCACTACACTGGGCACTCAGAAGCTAATCTACCCCGGCTAATCCAACAGGACTTTGGGCTGTAGGTTAGGACGAGGTTACATGGCAAAGTTATCGATCTAGCAGCCCCAGTCTTCGGGAGGGGATAGAACAAGGCACATGGCTTCCTACCATAGGCTTCAGGAAGAAGTCCTGTTTACCTCAGCGTTCCCCACAGGGTCTTTCCTGGGACCCTTGTTCCACCAGCCAACAAACATTTACTAAGCAGCAGAGGATTTGTCTTTCCAGGTTTGTTGTTTTGAACTTGTCAATGACAGCTGAATTCTTTCTCTAGTTTATCATCATTTGAAGATTCCAAATTGGAGTTTGTCTTTCATGTTGTTTTCTGGTCTTGCAGATTGAAGCCACAGCCTTTACACTGAGCTTGCTAAGTTTTTTAGTCATTTAGGCTGGGTTCAAATTTGGGGTCTATGTGCCTCAACCTCCTGAAGTGCTGTGATTGTGGGCAGGAACCACTATGTCTGGCTCAATGTTATTTATTTTGTTGCGTTTTAAATCCCTCCCTCTCTCCCATCTCCCACCACAGTGCTGCACATGCAGTAGATCATCAGCATTTGCATTTGTTGGGGGAAAGAGGAGAGAGAAGGGAGAGACAATTACAAGTGACACAGAGAAACTGGCAACCATTCTCTAATCCATTTTGAAGGTAAAAAGTTTTCTGTGGCAAGTGCCCCAGCATTTTCCTAGAAAGCAGTGTGGATATGAGGGCTCTTGTCACCTTCGGTTTTCCTCTCTCTGCTGGCCACATTGGTCACAAAAACCTTTCAGTTCCTTAGTTCCCATCAAATAGCATAATCAACTCCCTCCTTTTCTTGGTTCTTTCTTTCCTTAGTCCATTCCTCTTTTTCCTTCCACAAATGTTCCAGAACTGTTCCAGGCTCTGAGGATACCTGGAGAGGCAACTTTAGTGAGCAGAGTCATCCTCAGGAGGCTCAGTCTGGCAAGGAACGGGATGCACACACATACTGCTGCGAACAGACACAAACGTTCTCAGAGGTGAAGGTGCAGGGGCTGAAGGGACCAATAGCGAGCGGGAAAAGGAGGCAGGAAGTTGTAAACAGGAAGATCAGGAAGTCTTCCGGGGAGAGAGGACACAGATTTCAGCTGTGAAGCAAGAACAGATATAACAGAGCTGAAGAAAGATGGGGAGAGCTTTACTGGCAAAGGAAACACACACACACACACACACACACACACACACACACACACATGCACGCATATGCACACACCTGGGAAGGTGAGGCAGGAGAACTGTTTGACCAATTGAGTTTGAAATCAACCAGAGCAACATAGACTCTCAACAAAACAGAACAGAACAGAACAGAACAGAACAGAACAGAACAGAACAGAACAGAACAGAACAGAACGGGGGCCCAGCGGGATGGCTTAGTGGTCTAAAGCCCCTGCTTGGGAAAGCTTGGGCGGCTTCAGGGACTGCGGTTCGATCCCCAGCACCACATGCTGCGCCAGCCCTGCCCTTAGGGCAGGCTGAGCCGGCCATAAAAATGAGTGAATAAACAAACAGATTCTGAAACAAGAAAAAAAAATTTAAAAAAAGAAAGAAAAAAAAAAAAAAAAGAACAGAACAAAACAAAACGAAACAAAACACAAGGCAAGTGTGTGAGGAAAATAAAAATGAGAAAAATGCTAAAACTAAGAGAAACCGGCACAAGCTTGCTATGTGACCCATCAGTCCCATCTCATGGCTTTATCTTTTACTCATTTTTACTTCATATCAACTAAAATGAAGCAATCCTCAGGCACTTTAGGAAATTTGCCTAGTTAATCATTTCATCTCTTACGTAGGAAGGCATTGACAATGGGGCTTGCTCTGAAGATCAAGTACGTTCTTAGATGAAAAGAGGACTGGACGTGAGGGAGATCAACATATGCCATCCCACATGTACTTTGCTGGCGTATTGCAAGTTGGCCACTTAGAGAAATTGCAGATCTTTGCAAAAATAGGAATGACTCCGAGAAGCTGACCTTCGAAAAAAGACACATCTGGGTTAGAAAACATCAAGGCAGGCACAGTCCCTCCTTTTCTCCATCCTTCCCTCCTTTCCTCCTAGCAAAGACCCCCTCAGGAAAAAGAGGTGGGGTCTGACCTTCCTGGCCTGCTCAGAAATTGCCACAGGTGACAGCGACGCGAGAAACTGCATCGGCAGTAAGAAGCCAACCTTTTCCCACTGCGTGCAGAGGAGCAGATCCAGTGCTGAGCGAGTTCCGCTCTCTGTGCTTCACTCCTCCCCTTTCCTTTCTTCCCTGTGCGCTGCCCACCAATTCCCATGTGCCTCCTCGTCTGCGGCCTTCACCACACAAACCCAAGCCCCCACCTCAGTGTTAAGCTCAGACATGCTGCTCCCCACCCTATCTTGGGTGATAGACGGTGTGCTTAGGTATGTAACAGTTTGTTCTTCAGAGACTAAAATTCTCCAGAATTTAAAATGACAGACATCAATGGGAAAGAACTTTTGTAGTTTTCTCCCTCCTCAAGAAACAGAGAAGTTGGAATCTTTTGCCCTGAGAGCTGAATGGATGGATGGGTGTGGTGTCCTTGGGTGAGGAGACTAAAGAAATAGGCCATTTTGAAAGCCTTTCTGGACTACATCTTTGCAAGCCCAACCTGTTTCCAGAATACTCAGTGATATCCTACCAACTCAGCTCTATAGCAAAAGAAAACTAAGACAAGGATCCAGCCTTTCTCCCAGTATGGTTTATTTCTGTTCACACAACCTCTAAAAACAGGAGGCCATGGTTGACCTCTTTAGTCAAGAGTCAGCTCAACTTTAAAATTATGATTGCATGTGAAAGCTAAAATGGGAAAGAGAAAAAAATCAGTTCTCAGGACAAAAATGCTAAAAACCCTTGAGCTGCATTCCCCTTAGGGTCCAACCCCTGCACACAGAGCTCCCAATGCGGGTAGATGGGTGAAAGATCAGCCAAGACCAGTTCCAACCGGTTGGGGGTCAAGGGATCATGAGGTTTGCATTATGGATGCCCAGTTTTGCAGACATCTGCTATAGTGATTATGTTACATAATTTTCAGAAACAGCTCACAGCCAGATCTCACTATCCAGAGATAATGCCTGGTGAAGATTTAGCCACATCCAATGAAGACTTTGTAGTAAAGAAATCAAGGGACTAGGGTATGTGCTGGTTCCCTAGGGAATTCATAGCAAATTATCACAAACTGGTGTTTTAAGACAACAGAAGCTTATTTTCACTGTTCTGAAGACTAGAAGCCTGAACTCAAGGTTGATTCCTTCTAAAGGCTCTGAGGAAGAATCCTCGAAGTTCACTCCTCACTTTGAGAGATTCCCAGCAAACCTTGGTGTCTCCTGCATGGCCTGCCACTGTACAGCTTCAAATGTGCCTTCACAGGGCTTTTTTTTTTTTTCTGTTTGTGGTTACATTTCTCTCTTTGTAGGTGGATATGTTATTAAGTATCCCTCTAATTTTTTATGTATTTCATTTCTTGTTTTTTAATTGCATTTAATAAGAAATAACAATGTGACAGTTTCAAAACACATTATTAGTTCATTTCCAGCATTTGATATGATGTATATTGTTGTCCTTCACTAAGTTATACAGAGCACAGGGTGTAGATATAATAATTTTTCTAGTCATTTTTGGTACAAAAAATTTCTTGTCACTGAACTCAAAGAAAGTAGTTGTATCCATAATCCATTGTTCCGTAATTGCAGTGGGTTACTGGCAAAACTGGCCATGATGGAAGCTGTTGATTTATGCTTTTACAGCTCAGCATACTAATCTAGCTTTACTAGACTAAAAGTGGTTGAACTTTTCTGCTGGGTGGTTAAAGGCAAGTTTAAGTACAACCTGTATAGCAAAATATGGAACTTTTGTATCTCCCAAGGTCAGTCAAATCCCCCCAGGATTTACTTTGAAGGCATGTACAGGGCTTTGTAGAACTGCTGTCAGTGTCAGTCAGGAGCTCACTTTAACTTGATTCCATCTGAAAAGACCCTGTTTCCCAATAAGGTCACCTTCACAGGTATTAGGAGTTAGGGCTTCAACCTAACAATGAATCCCATAGGAAAGTAAAATGAAAGCAAAAAAGAAAACCCATACAAAATGAGACAAACACGAGCCCGGAGCCAGGCACAAGGAAATCTGGCCATGTAGCTTCCTAGCTCCTTGTTGGGTTCCCCTTGCCTCTGTAAGTGTGGAGAAAGGCAGTGCCTGCCCTGCCTGCTTCAGAAGTGGCGTGAGAATAAAATCAAATCATGGAAGTATTTTCTATGGTGAAAGTGCTTCTACCAGTGCAAGGGATTATTATGAATTCATTCCAGATTGTGTTGACTTTTTCTTAACTTCATAACTACTTAATGAGTAGGTAATGGAATGAGAAATATAGCCTCTCTTACAGGCAAGAGAATTTAAATTATATGCTTCCTTTCATTTTAGGTTTGAGATAAAAGTACAATAGCAATCTGCAGACAAGGAGAGGAGTATTGCAAATCCTTGCACACTGGACCTTTTAGTCACCCCAAACAGGCTGGTATTCAAGCAAAATGAAGGTGTGGAAAGACATTTAAAAGCAAACCAAGAGGGCTGCTCTCATCTGGGACATTGGTAGAGACCTTCAATGGCAGTAGCTCTCCGCCCTGCGTGGTTCATAATATTACTGGACCCCATGACAATGTCCTAATCATTGCTTTGAGTTTGTTTTGACCAACAGCTTTTCTGGATATGGGGGCACAGACCATCCAATTTATAAGATTAGCTAAAGAAGATGTTCTCCTGGCTGACCAATGTAACACACCTCTCTTACACAAAACACAACTGTTGTGTCACCAGAAAAAAATGTAAGATTAGAAATTTGTTTTCCAAAAGCTCCTTTTCCTTTCTAAAAAGCTTTCAAATACCCAACAGTAATTAGAAAATGTTATTTTCTTGTGCCACTAGGTTATATTAATGAGACCTAAAGGTACAGATGGTCACTCTACAAATGGTGAAAAGCGGAACCACGAGGATAGCTGTTAGTGAACTATAGTTACATCCAGAGCATCCTATGATCTCCTTGGGTACTACTGATGACCACAGAGGTGATAAATTCTGTTGACCTTGGACTCTGGGGGTTTGATGACCCAGAGGAAATCCCAGAGGGTAAAAATAGCACTAGTAAAAATAAAAAGGCTCCAAGAAAGTATTTCTCAATCTGCCATACAAACCGAGTCCCCTCTTTCTTACTGCTGGGCATATACATTTCCTGGGGGCCAAGCTCTCCTTGCAGCAGTAAGCCAACTCACACATGAGTTCATAAACAAAACTTTATTTTCCTTTAATACAAAAATTAAATAGCAAGGTTTTTTTTTTTTTTTTTTTTTTTTTTTTTTTTTTTTGGTACAGTGATAAATTAGAAATTTACAGTACAGACATCAATACAGACACACTTTTGCACATCCTTAAAAGCTGGGTCTTCTTTCCTTTGAAATTCAGCAATTCATTCAGGGCATGTGTACAGGAATTTGCCTGGTACCTCCATGTTGGACATCAGAAAGTCCCCCAGGTTGGCCTCCAGGTTCTTGGAGCTGTGTGGTGGCAGGAGGATCTCAGAAAATGCTAGCAAACAACTAGTCTGCCTGCCACACAAAGCAGCCTGAGTCATATTTTATCTGTTTGCAGACTACAGACTGCACCAGTCACTTAGTCCACCTTTCTTATGAAGTGCTCAAGAGGCCTTCTTCCTCTGCAGACGTTCTAAAGCCTCACATGATCCCTGTGAGGTAGCAGAAACTCAGAAGCACCTATGAGCCCCACTGGGATAGAGGGAGAAGGCAGTGTCCCCCTAAAGCTGCACAACAAAGGCAGGGTCTATTAATAGGACTGGGAGTTTTTAACAACCTGAGAGGGAAGGTGAACCCTAACGGGGAAGAACTGCTCTCAACCTTCTTTGCAGAAGCCTTCTGGGAGACAGTGGTCATGTACTGAATATTGCAGGAAACCAGGAGGTAAAAGGGTTTTGAGGACATGGCTGATAAGGGGTCCTAAAAAGGTCCTCTACCAACTGTCCGGGTGAATACCAGGAATTTGCTGATGTGAAGAGGTAACATAGGGTAAATAAGAAACCAGCGAGCCACTATTGTGGCATCTGGGCTTACCGGGGAAGAGGCATGCCGGGGACGCAGTTCACCCACACACACACACACACACACACCAGGCATGCCACGACTGCACATCTGCACGGCAATAGGCAGCAAGAGGGCTCTATCCAGGCTACCGTGAAACAAAACCCATTAGTTAAGGCTCCAGTATCTGATCTTTGCTAGGAGCACAGTACTTTCTAAGACCAGTGACCTTGCCACAGGAGAAAAATGATAACCCAGGTCCTTTGCCAGACACAATGCAAACCCAGACATGGACTCTGAACTCAAACACAATAAAGGGACAGAGAAAACTGCCAGAATCCAGGGACTTGACTGGTGAGAAGAGCAACTCTCTACAATTCTCTCTATCACAGAATGAAATTCAAGATGTAGACTGATTTCAAGAGGCTCCTTCCAAAGTCTGGGCCCCGTGGGTCCTTGCAGGAACTGCTGCTGTAGCTGCCTGATCAGAAACCAAGATCACTCCGTCCTGCTGAGATGCCATTCAGCCACCCTGCCCTGGTTGGGCTGAAGATGCTGAGCTCATCCCTGTGTCCTCAGGTGCCAGCTTGCTTCTCAACACAAAAGCAAGCCACTCAATTCCATGACCAAGATGCCAGGGAGCGAGGGGGTTCAGAGCTAGGGGTGCCCCACAGAATCATGATGCTGTCTAATATAGATGCTGTTTCCAGAGAACACAGGTAAGAGTGACCCAGGAGAGGTAAAAATCAATGAGCGTAGCAGAGAAAAGAAGGGTATCACCCTTCTCCAGTCTCAGGGTCCTGAGCGAGCTGCCAGCTTGGAAGTAGTCTCAACGATCAGGAAATGGGGCTCCATAAAGGAACAAGGATATGAATCAATCAGATAGCGTAACCAGATGGTTCTGGCCAATTCTACCCTGTGTTCCTGTTTTAAAATTTGACCTCTATGAAGCAGGAAAAGAAATCTGCCAAAGGGCAGGTTGGACTGAGGCACCCTTGGTCCAACTTAATAAAATCTCTGGATGCCAAGGGACTTATGTAAAAGCTTCAAACACCTCTATTTATTCTAGATTTCAGAAAGAAAGGAAAAAAAAAAAAACACAATTTTTTATTTTTTTTTCCTATTAGGACACTGTCTTCAAATACACCTAGACAAATCACACGGAACAACTAAAATACAACCTGCCTGCCCCCAGAGCCACAGTAGCTATGGGAACTTGTTTCCATATATCCTGTTAACAGTTTTCTTAGGGACTTGTGTGTAAATTACCATGAAGCAGAGCTTGTGCTTTGCTGCAACCCCCATAAGATTCCTTACAAGGAATCTTGGGAAAGGATAAAAGATATATTAAAGGTACAGAGACCCAGAAAGAGGGCTGTGGAAAAGAGACAGTGACACTCACTTGAATTGCAGAGGCTCTTATTGCAAGCTGGCAGCTCACAAAACTAGCAGCTAAGTGTACACACAACATCTCTATCCTACATCCGTTAGAACAGAGCTTACCTCCTGCAGCATCCCTAAGGCACCAACCTAGGGCTTCCCACACAGCGGGCACTCAATAAATGAACACCTAGCAGACTTTTGCTTTTTAACAATAAGTATCAATTTAGTGAAACACAGAGCTGCTTGAAGGGTACTGGACACTGACTCCTCAGCCACAAAGTTGCTTTCTCAAAACTGTAAACATTCTCTGTTGTCTGGAATGTGAGAAGAAAGGCCCTCCGTGCCATGGCACTGCTAAGGCTGAGGATCCAGGCTGTACCCTATCCACTTCTGATCAAATGTCCCCTTCCCTAAAAGAGCAGCTGGTTTGTAGAGCATGCAATCAACCCCCCAAAACTGTCAGGGCACTAGCTCCAGAGTTTAGAATTTAAGTGTCCAGGTCCAACCAAGTGCTCTTCTCTTGTTATGATTATTATTTCATCACAGATACCAAATGCCTATTCCATGCTCAAACCTGATAGGTGCTGCCATGGTCATACAATCAGGAAGCATTACAAAGAAAACTGCGACACCAGCCCCTGTACTCCAAGAGCAAGGGCACTGGCTCACTGGTGATCCTCCTTCCCTTCCCTGGGCCAAACTCCCCACACAACTCCCAAGACACCATCACAGAGCGTGAGTAAGGGCAGGCTCTGGCCCTGGGTGCATGCTCCAGGGCCCTGGACAGCTCTGGGAACCATCTACAAGCAGCATGGGGAGTTCACATTCTGCATTCTGCGGGCCATGCAGCCTCAAATAGAGCTGAACTGGCCCTAGCAGCGATCGATTCTCATGTTCCTTGGGATGTTGACCCCAAGTCCACTGCACAAAGCAGCAGAGGCTCCCCAGGCTTAGATGGCTTCTACCTCAAATTCCCACTGCTCTTCCTTGCAAATGTGCAATGGACCCTGTTTGTGTCTTGATTGCAGGCAGTTCAGTGACATGTATCAACAAGAAGAAAAAAAGATGGAAAATGTCAGCATAAAGCTCAAATCAAAATTAAAAAAGACATGCTTATTTCCAGAATTTGATCACCTATTTGGAATTCTAGTCTCTGGCACTATTTCTTCACAAAAGCAAAAAGCCAAAAAAAAAAAAAAAAAAGTTTTCCTACCTAATTTTATAAAGGCACGAATTAATAAATAAGTCACTGCGAAGCAGTTGCTAAACTAAAGACAGGTATGAATTATAAGGAGAGCAACTTGTGACATGGACAGCAAATTGTCCTAGAGATCTGGTGATTAGAATGCCTAAGGCAGATTAAGAAAAAGGCCAGCTACAATTTTAAAAGAACTGCAACTTTTGATAGGCTCCTAGTGGGTACCCCCTTGTGAGGAACATAAAGCATACATTTTAAAGCCTTTGGATATTTCCACATAAGGCAATTAAGACCTGTGCTGTTAGATTTTGTAGTTCATTTCATATGGTCTATATTTTATTCCCTGCTAACCAATCCATCTCCTGGCTGGCATTCTGGAGATTCATTAAGCACCATATAAATACTGCAGGCCACACTGCCTCCAATGAAATCTCATAAGGAGCCTTTGTTAATTACTAAGGAACAACTATGTGCCAAGTTGTTGGATTAGCTGTCCTTAGTTCCCTTTACAAAAAATGAATAAGTCTCCAGTGTGCTAAGTAGTTGAGACTCTGATAACATTCTTAAGCGTAAAAAGGCACTATCAGTCTAAGAATGCAAGATGACCATAGTTTTAAAGTCAGTTGAGTATATTATGTCATGGTCCAAGAATGTGCTTTTAATTGTAATTGACACACATAAATTACACAGTTAAGCTGTGTGAATGCGAAGTTGCCAAGAAATTTAACATTTCAACTCTTCCAGACTGGCGTCTGCATAGATGCAATCACACAAAGTAAAATATATTAAGTCCCCATTGCTCAATGCAATAGGTCTCTGGGGTTGGTAAGGTAAGTCAACTTTGTAAATCTCATTTTCCTATGAATTAAGTGATTGTCAGAAAGTGAATCGCCCTTCCTTTCCCCCTCATTAGGCATGCTGCATTGCAAAAATTCCTATAAAAATACCTTTTTTTGAGTCATTAGTGTAAAATGAAAACAGCAGCAGCCTAGAACAGAGATGTTGAAATTCAAGAGAGGCAGAGAGAGAAAAAAAAAATTCACTGGATACCTTATATTTGTCAGAACAGTACTTTGTTTGTTCAAACAATTCTGTTTTATGACAAAGGCACTGAAATATTTTGACATCACCTCTTGGGAGTGCAATCTACAACGTTCTTAACAGAAGACAGGGCACCACAAAAGATGTTTATGTTAGATCAGCCAAACTATAAAACTCTTGTAACACTTCTCTGAACCCAACATTTCCAGTGTTTATAGATCACTTTGCTATCTGAAAGACCTAGTTAGTATTTAAAAATTTGACAAGTTAAAAAAAAATTAATCTTCCCTTCTGCAAGTTATCAGCTCCCAGCTCAAATCCCACCCCGTAGGGAGAAAACAGCATGACCCTGGACATGCCAGAATGTAGGCAGGACCTCCAGGCTCTAAGCTGTAACCTGCTAAAATGATCAACAATTTGATTTTTCACAGCTTTGAAAGTCTCTAACTGGCTTTTCCATTTTTGGATCATTCCAAAGTCGGCAGCAAAATCATTGGTTTTTATGATGCTGAGGTGGGAGAGATGGGTAGTGGACTGATAGGGGATGCACGTATTGCTTGTTTGTTCCAACTGAGATTTACTCCATCCAACTTGTAGTAGCACTTCCACAGAAATTCGGACGTTCCCCCCTTCAAGATGAGGGAGGCAGAGCTTGGCTAGACTTACACCACAGTTTCATTGCCTGTACCAGGCTTCACCCAACCATTCCCTCTCTTTTTTCTCTTCACTTTCCCAGAATTCACCAATCTGTTGGAACACTTCTGCCATGTATGAAGAGTTTTGGCAGACCAAATCCACATTCCTGAAGTGATACCCACCAGCAAAGACATAAAAATTTTCAACATTTCCACTGCCATATTTGAGTCATCTGCTGAATACCGAAAGACGGCCCAGTTGGAGATTTCATAGAAGTAACAGGCAATCACACAGGTGGCAGGAACTGTGTACAGTACTGAGAAGACACCAATCTTGACCATCAGCCTTTCCAACTTGTCTGTTTTTGTTCCATCCTTTTGAAGATTTGACCGAATTTTGAATAAGGCCACCAAACCTGCAGCAATGAATAAAGTTCCAATCACCAGGTAAGTGAAGAGGGGAGCCACCACAAAACCAGTGAGGGCATCAAGGTTTTGGTTACCAACATAGCACAGGCCTGTCAGTTCATCTGCATCCACCAGTCGCATAATCAAGATGACTATGGTCTTCACTGCAGGGATGGCCCAGGCTGCAATGTGGAAATAAGAGCTGTGCATTTCAATGGCTTCATGACCCCATTTGAGTCCAGCTGCCAAAAACCAAGTAAGTGTCAAAATAACCCACCAAATGGAGCTGGCCATTCCAAAAAAGTACATCAGCAAGAAAATTATTGCACATCCTGTGTTCTTAAGTCCTTCTTGGATGAGAACGGGTTCTGCAGCCTCTTCAAAATCGCAGGATATCCTTTCCCGGCCTACAGTCAGCCTGACAATATAAGCAATGCTATAAATATTATAGCACATACTGAGAAATATGATGGGGCGCTCAGGGTAAGAAAACCTGGAAGAATCAATCAGGAAGGTGAGCACAGTGAAGGTGGTGGAGGTGAAGCACAGGCTGGCCCACACTGCCATCCACACGTCGGTGAACTCCTTGGCCGGGCGGCTGTACAAGCCAGCATCGTAGCCACACTTGAGAACACAGTTCAGGCTCCTTTTGACCCAGATGTACTGATCAGAATTGGTTCCTACAGAGTGACACTCCTCCCCAGGCTGGCTTGGGGTTTTGTGAGGTAAGGGCACCTCTTCATCACCTGGCCCTTCCATGCACATGTGGTTGTGATCATTCTGGGGTGGAAATTTGCTGCAGTTCAGGCTCTCGGGCCAGGCAAACCCAAATTCCTTCAGGACAGGCTCACACCGTCTCTTGACCGAGAGGCACATGCCACCACACGGGCCGATGGGGATGTTGATCTTCTCTGTGCACATTGGCACATAAACCGAACAGAGGAAGAACTGGAAAAGGAATGAAACGAACAAAGAAAACAATGACTTGGAAGTGTAACCAAATGCCTGCCCACAGCTGAGTGAGAGCTTCCAGGCAATGCACATATCTGCTTCTAAATCAGCCTACTGGGTGTCTGCCTGTTTACTCTAACCTCCAACAAGAGTTCCAAATAACTGACCACTTTTACACACTTTACTTAGCATGGCTCTAGTAATCCTCCCCAGAGAAACATATATACATATATGGCTGAAGAATTACATAATCTTTTTTCATATAATCATTAAAAAATAAACCTTTAAAAATTTAACTTTTAAATTCCTTCCCCATTTAGCTACTATTTGTAGTACTAGGGATTAAAGCCAGGATCTTTGCACTGAGCTATACATCTCTAGCCCTTTCTTTTTTTTTTTGTCTTTTTGAGACAGGGTCTCGCTATGCAGTTCAGGCTGGCCTTGAGCTCACTTTTGTAGCCCAGGGTGGTCTCGAACTTGCACCAATCCACCTGCCTCAGCCTCCCGAGTGCTGGGATTAAAGGCGTGCGCCACCACGCCCGGCTACTCTAGCCCTTTCTAAGGATCAAATAAGTGGATTTGAGGCTGGCAAAATAAAAGGAGAGTCCAATGAAGAGGAGGAAAAAAAGAAATTTGATGTACAGGTACCAATTCCCTACAATGAATGCAATCATTATGTATTACAAACATGTATGAATAAAATTAAACTTTTTGTTTGTTTGTTTGTTCGTTTGAGATAGGGTCTTGTCAAGTTGCTAAATTGCCCAGGGTAGGCTCAAAATTGTGGGTATATATCACCACCCTAGTTGAAGCTGCTCTTTGAAATACCTGAAGAATCTAGTAAAACGACTCATTTAACTAAGGGGGTGCCTTTGTACCCCCATTTCATTATCATCTTAAAAATGTAAGAACTACAGATTCTGTTCATATTCTTTTTTTAACAAAAATTTAAATTAGTGCCACATTAGAACAAAATATATACTAAGACACAGACCCACGAATGGGCTGCAAATAGAGGTCTGCGGTCACAGGGGTTTGTTTGGCTAGGGTTTCTTCAGTGAATAATGATGAAACACAATAGGAAAATGTAAATGCTAAGTCTCTGAAACTGCAGTATCAGTAAGGGAGAGTCCAGTTGCTGTCCTCAATTCTTCCAGCATTGATAAACAGTCTCCTTGGCTCCTTACAGATGTTGTCTGTGAAGTCTAGAGTTACAAGTAACTATTTTCCAGCATGTAAAGGGATCCAGTCCTGTCCTTCAAAACAGCTTGGCTGCATCCCCAGGATATGTGTAATTAAAAATATATATCCCTGAAAAAGCTGTTTTTCCAATAAAATTGCCACTGATGTCAGGATATGTGCCATTTCCAAACTGAGAGCTACAGATCATTTCTTAAGCTTTCATAACCTATTCCAAAGGGACATTTCACCAGCAACAGGTCTAAGCTCAATCACCTCTCCAAAACTTTTAAAATCCAACTTTTAAAATGATCTATGTAAAAACATGGAGCTAGTCATAAACAGTATGTCTGTTTCTTATCTCTCAAAACACAGAGCCAACAACCACAGATTTCTAAAGCATTCAGCTTAGAAATGACCTCTATTTTTCCCCCTACTGCTCTCTTTTCTAAATGTCTAAAACTCTCTCAGCTTCACCAATCAAAACACAATGTTAAATTTTTAAATTTTCCTTTCAGCTCCTCCATCAGCTGTTTTGGCAAAATTATAACCACCCTGTATATGCAAATCTTTTTCTTCACTTATTCTTGTAGAACAAACAATCTCTGTAATCATAGCACATTGCAAAGCTTTAAAAATTTTAATGACTTTTGAAATAGGGAGGAAAACCTTTCTGATATACAGACTACCTTCCTGGAGTCTTTTCTCTCCCTTCAAGCACTAAACCTGCCTTCACCCCTGAGGATAAGAACGAACTCAAGCCAACCCAATAACTCCTTCTTGCAGTGACCTCTAAAACCGTGTGGGAATACGCGCGAAGGGGCCATTCCGAAGAAAAGGAGCAGTGGTATTCTATTTAATAACTCATACCCTCCACCCCCAAATACGGGGAGAAAGGAGGTCGGGAAGGGTCAGAAAGGGAGGAGAAGTTTCTGTCTCCATATCTCTCCTCCCAAGTCTGAGTTGCAGCTGGCTGCCGCGCTGAGGACTCACCCACCTAGCAGCGGTGGCCAGAATCCTTGGCAAAGATAACCCTCAACTCCACTGGGGTTAGGGGCTTGGCCAGACACCGGTGGGCAGGGGAGAGAAACGGAAGGGCGGAGTGCGAGTGGTTCTTTCGCAAGCCAGATGACTTACACAACGTTTTGGCTTCTAGGCTCTGAGAAGGGACTGCAGAGTGGAGTTGGGGATGGAAATCTCTTTTCCAGGGAATGAGTTGTTCCCCGCGGGCTAGGAAGGGGACGGGGCGCTGAACTTGGCCTGGGCTCCACGGGAGAAGCAGGGGGCGTCCCCACCCAAGGGTGCCCCCAGGGGTCGGGGTCGCCCACCTGCAACTGGCTGGAGCAGCCGTACTGGATGAGGGGTGTGAAAGTTGTCAGTTGCAGCTCGGCGTCCGCCTGCAGCTCGTGCCCCACCAGGTTGGGCATCTTGGTCACGTTGTAGCCGAGGTTCTGGCACATGGAGATGCGGATGGGGTCGCAGCGCCGCTCCTCCTCGTCGCCGAAGCCCCGCGCCGGCCCCAGAAGTAGCAGGAACAGCAACAGCAGCCTCAGGCGCAGCCCGACGCCTCCTGCGGGCGCCCGGGGGACGCTCAGCCCCGCGCCTCGCCGGGCCATGGCCAGGGTCCAGGGCAGCGGGCGCGGCGGCGGCGGCGGGGGCGCCTCCGGCAGACACCCCCAGTTTGCACGGAGCGCCGGCTGCCCGCGCTGCTCCCAGCTCCGCGGAAGGGAGTACGAGAGGCGCCGAGGGCGACGCGGGAGTAGGGGCCGCCTCTCCAGCAGCTGCGTGCGACTGTGTGGGAGATCAGACGCCCCCGGCCGAGGCCAGGGGGCGGACTGCGAGGGTCATGGCTGCAGGCGGTGAGCCCACGAGCCGGCGCCGGCCGACCCCGCTGCGCTCCCGGGAGAAGCCCGCCAGCGCTCAGCGCCTCGCTGCTCTCTAGCCTGAGTCCTCCGCGGCGCTGGAGGCTCGCTGGGCGGGGCGGGGTTGGACGGATGGCGGGGCCCGCCAATGGGCAGGCGCCGGGGTGCTGGGGGGCGGGGAAGGGGCGGGGTCGCCTCCCGCTGCCGGGGTCAGGCCCCCGCCGGGGCTGCTCGGCCCGCCCCGCCCCCGTGCCCCGCCCCGCCGGCTCCGGTCACCCGGGCCTCCCCTCCCGGATCCGGGCGCTTCAGGGCTGGCGGCGACGGAGCCCGCAACTCCGGCAAAGCCAACCTGCCCCCGGCCCTCCCAGGTGAGAAGCGCTGTCCGCTCGCGCCTCCTTCCTGTCCCTCTCCTTCCAGCTGTCACCTCGGCCAGAGGCCGCCTCCTCGCCGCGGGAGAAACGTACACAAAAGAACACGGGGTCTGGGTTGACGCGAGGGCGCCTCCCGCCCCGCCTGCGCGACCTTGAGCAACGGCCCAAGCGCCCCGCGTAAGGTTCCTCATCCGTGAAGGGCCCGGGCCGCTCAGCGATAGCGCGCCGCCCGCCGGCCGGCGCCTCTTCGCCCGCGCCCGGCCGGGCCGCCGCGAGGGGGAGGCGTCCGCCCAGCCGCCCGACGGCCTCGCGCTCCGATTTCCTCGCCGTCTGAAATGGAATTCCACAGGGGGCTGCGAGAGGAAATGAGCCGGGACGCTCCGTGCTTCTCGGCCCGCCGCCCTTCCTGCCTGGGGACACGGTTTCTAAATAAGGTTGGGAGGGCAAGAGGGCGGGAGGGGACCGGCTCGACCTGGGCCCCGCGAGCCGGGGCCGCCCGCGACCCGGACTCCTCCTCCCCGGCCGCCAGGGCTCCCTCCCTGGGTTTTCGCGCGCAAGGTGCTGGGGCTCTAGCAACCTTGCTCGCACCCAACTTTCCTCATTCACTCCCAGCCCCAGGCGTTGTTGCTGCTCCACCTTTTCGCTTTCCCGTTGGCCAGTGAAACTGAGCAGGTGGATTTCAAAACTCTGCTGGTTCTTCCACTGTGGTCAAGCTCCTGTGCCATTCTGAGCCTGGCGCTGGCCATCTGGCCAACTCCTGAGGAAAACTCACATTTACTTCACACAGCTGTTCTAAGAGTTGAATGAGATAGTGCCCACAAATCAGTTAGCATGTAATAACTTGACTATTATTCTGTTTTTCTGGGACTAGGAGAGACCAGCCTAGTGTAAAGACATCCACAGCCTGAGTCTGAGAATATGCATAAGGGATTTCTACCCTCTTTTCCAGATTCTTCTACCCAACAGTTCCATTGCATCCCAGAGGCTAGACTGGAGTTGGAAGGGTATCAGTACCACTACTTTGGTGCTCATATTTTGTGTTGTTTGAAGTTTCCTTTCTTATGTTGGCAGATAGGCTGAGGGCAAGAGTCAAGGTTTTTCCGTATTTGGTTCTGTGACTAGAATGCTGCACAATCTCCAATCATATCATCATCACCTCCCAGGCAAGGAAGGTTTAGGAATCCCTTAAGAAGATGAGGAGATTGAGGCTGGGACAAAAGTGATAGTTCAAAAACTAGTAGGATAAATAAACCAGGCCCAACAGAAGCCAAGATAAAAGGCAAGATTATTTCCGTGGGAAGTGTTCCTAGGTAGAAATCAATGTTCTCGCCAGGCGTGGTGGCTTACGCCTGTAATCTCAGCACTTGGGAGACTGAGACAGGAGGATCAATGTGAGTTCAAGACCATCCTGGGCTACCAAAGTGAGCTCAAGGCCAGCCTGAACTGTGCATTGAGACCCTGTCTCAAAAAGACAAAAAAAGAAAAAAAAAAAAAGAAATCAATGTTCTCAGCAAAGAATAGTCTGGCTGTTCAGATTCGGTAGAGCTGAATCTTCTGCATACTGGTGCTTAGTAATGCCCGGCACACATGACTGAATGATCAGCTGAATGGAATAGCAGAGTGGGCTACAGAGAGGAATATATTGGTTGAATTGATTAGGTACATGATCCCCATGCTCTATGACCACAAAGGAGATAATCAACTCATACCAGTCATTCAATGTAAGTGCCCGGAGAGAAATTTGGGGTAAACTTTGTGAGCTGAGTTTGGGAGTTATTCGAAGGGGCATGACCTATAGTATTTTCTGAGCTACTCAACAAAGAATTAGCATGCAGTTGACCCTTCTAGAGAAAGGTAGGAAGGGAGCATGCTTTGTGCTGAAGATAGGTGTGCATAGTTTATAAAACAGTGAACTCCCCATGGGTGAGGAGGCCTGTTGCTCACACAGAAGAGGCTGTCATTAGTGATGGATGAAGAAATACTATTATCAATCCAATAACAGAGGAACTCACATGGAACCCTTACTAGATACCATGTACTGTGACCTACATTCATTATTTCATTTCATTCTCACAGTAACCTGAGAAAACATGTTCTGAGAAATCAGGAAATTTGCCTAAGTTCACAAAGTAAGTGATGGAGGACTCAAATGTGTGTCTAACTAGCCCTGCTCTCAGTGTGCAAGGTACTACTCTTGCAGAGGAAGCTGCTAATACTCAGCCTAATCCATAGTTAAAGATGACCCCTTTCAGATCCTGACCGCTTATTCTACGTCTGGCAAGCCTGCCTCAGCATGTTTGAAGCAACTGCCTCCTTTGAGACACTTGAAGAAGCCCCTTCCTCTTCCAAAGCTTTTCCTGTCAACAGCTTTTCTTTCTAGGCATGGAACTCATCACAGGTATTTTCCAAAAAAGAAAGCCAGGGGAATCACATTTCAGTCTGAATGTGGAAAGAAAACAAAGACCACAACTTAGAGCTATGTCTGAATGGCCTGGAGCCCCTTAGCCTCTCTGTCATGTAGTGGCTTATGCACTCCACAACTGCCCATGGTGACAGGCATGGTATGTTTGCCTTTGTTAAAAACAAAACAACAACAACAACAAAAAACAAAAACCACTACTTTCCTGAGGGAGTTCCAGGCAGAGCCATATCTACTTTGTGGCCTACACAGCATATCTGAAAGGAAAAAAAAAAAAAAAAATACAATAGGACCTTTAGTTAGGTTCAGGTGCAGACGTGGGACTCTGGTATCTCTGACCTGAGCTCTGGCTGGGTGTTCCCTTGGTCCAGCCTTCTAGTGGTATGGAGCTGCAACAAGAAGCTCTTGCATAGTTAGAGGGGTCTCCATTTCCATCTGATGAGAGGCCGAGTTCTAATTAACTCCTGTGATGTGTTAATTATTCAACCTGATATTTTCTTCTCGAATAGATTCTTTTAATGTTCCTAAATTAAAAGCTACACTGGAAGACTAGCCTTTAGGTTAAAATCTACCACCTAACGTGGTGGGAGCTATAAACATCTTTTCCCTCCTAAGAAAACTCTCTCATTTGCACTTCTGTGCTAACCCAATTAAGTGTTGAAGTGGTCACCCCAGAGCCTGCTTTTTATTTCTTGTGAAACAATCCAAACTAATCCATATTCAGTAGCTTCCAAGAAAAGTCCTATTCCAAATACTCATGAAGAAACCAGCTTCTTTGAATCTAGACAGAACATTTAGAACTCACAAAGAGCTGTCTTGATAGCAAAGGCAAGAAAGTAGTTTATTATTTCCCAGTTTGATTTTTGAAGGGAAAATGCACGAGGACTAAAGCCCTGTAAGTGTTGAAAATTTCCTGTGGAACAACAGAACTAGAGTGAGAAGCCAGGCCACATCCCACCAGTTTATAAATAGTCTGGGTACTACTTCTTGTCCTGCACTCAAACTAGTTTTAAAACAATAGCAACTCTATGGGGTAATGTGGAAGAGAATAATGATCTAGTTCCAGGTAGAAGAATGAGAGGTCCGTGGTGGCTAAGGGGCAGCTATTAAGAGACAAGAACCTGTTTCATGCTGTCAGCAAAGACAAGTCATCAACAAGGAGATATTGCAATCACCAGAATCGAAGTCCTACCCACATATTTAAGAAGTGTAAGTTGTACATGGAACATTTTTGCTTATTGGTAGTGATGGGGTAAGGTACACATGGCCAACCAAGATCTCCCTGAGAGGCAAAACCTGCTGCAGACCCACCTTGTACCTCTGCAGCCTCATTTCATTTATCAGTCCAGCTGTTAGCAACTATTTAGGGATGAGTTGTTGTGGATGTGTTAGTAAGCTGGTTGTTTGGGCGAGGATAGCCAGACAAATAAAAGATGATCTCTGCCTTCATGGAGCTTATAGTTATGTTGGGGGTGATTAAAACATGAGCCTCAAAATAAAATAAATTTCTTTATGGCTAAGTGCATCTTCTTGGATTCCCTTAACCACCACACTCCCTCTTATTGTTGCACCTAAATTTCAGTATCATAGGTTGTTGGTTTTTTTCCTGCTCACTAACCTGTGAAGTCAAAGGCTGTGTCTTGTTCCTTTTGTGCTCCTGAATAACACAGAACTTGAGTCTCAGAAGGCACTCAGTAGAGCCAGGCATGATGGTGCACATGTATGATCCTAGCACTTGGGAGGTTGAGGCCGAACCACAAGTTGAAGGCCAGCCTGGGCTCTGTTGGGAGTTGAAGACCAGCCTGAGCTACCTAGCAAGAGCCTTTCCCAAAACATAGAAAAAGGGTCCACAGCACTTACTAAATAAATTGTGGTTCTGCTCATAATTGATCTAATTCTTCTGAAGAATAGAGCCTTCATTATGGGCTGAAGATAGGGAACTGCCAAAATACAATCAGTTAAATTATAAACCA